>NMRB01003169.1:0-12179 GCA_002633025.1 Notospermus geniculatus
ATAATTCCCAGTCCGCCGGACACTGGCTAACAGGGTACATTCATTAACGTTACACCGGTCTTTATTGGCGGGTGCAACCACGCCCGCTCCAACGCCTCCGCACTGGAGGTGTTCGCCATGAATTCATGCATGTAGGCCTATGTACTGATCGGCCTCGCCCAAAGTTGTAATCGCGTGACACTATGGAGAACTGAAAGGGGAATTAGGAGTGCTGTCATTCAAAGGAGATAGACCTGTAAACCACACTGCCAGGCCATTCATTCAATGACAATGGACTAGACCATAGGCCTGAATAATAGCTGTTGTAGGCTTTTGGGCAACCGAACTCCTTACGTTCCCCATGTTAGGTAACACACTGCCAGGCACAGGTGTATGTGGCATAGAGTATGCCCGGCCATGGCGACCTACACAAGCAGACGTCTCTTGATACACCAATCTTTGTGGTGACTATTTATTTTTGTACAGCATCCGCGATCATTGATAACTAATCGGATATTTTGTTTATTCAATGTGTTTGGATTCGATGCGATATGCTATTACATGTACATGTATTACTCTGGCGGTGACTACATCGAATTCCCGGGAAATTTTCCTTCATCCATTTTGAAGTTTCCAGTGTTGGATCATCAGAGATCCTCGATCCTTCACTTCCGGTTATCAGGCGAGTGAATGATGACGTAGTTGGTATGCGCAGGGTGTAATGGGTGTTTCAAGGTAGGAAGCTTAGTGTACATTACGAACATTACCGAACGCTCGACTTCGGCAGCCTCGTGGGCTGCCGAAGTTGAGTGTAAAATTTTTTGCATACAAGTGGGAGAGTATATCTGACCTGTCAGCTTTAAATTTATTCTTCAGTGCAATAGCTAGTATAGCCGAATCGATTAATAGGGAGGTTGAGATCGACCACTTATCACGGATCCTTATACGTATACTGATGGAAATATACACAAAATTCATCCTCGTTGTACAGAATTCTATCCGTATACGTATAAAGCCTGGCGCAGATCGACCTTGCGACTGGATGCAACTACCTGCAACAGTCGCTGTCGATGTGAGCGGACAGCGCACATCGATTGCGACTGGTCATTGCGGCAACAAGTGGCACAAACCAGTCTCAATCCGGAGCGCGCACATCGACACATGCAACTGAACTGAATGCTACACGGAAATTGTCGATGTCTTCCGAACGGACAACTCGTACTCGGGAGTCATGTGATAAACATTCAAAATGGCTGTGCACCTAGACTGGTTCCCGGTCCCAACATCGGAGCCAGTTGGGACTACGAACCAGTCTAATGTGCACCACAAACGAGGAAATTCATTGCCAGAGCGCGCACATCGACTGCGACTGAATGCAACTAGATGCAATGGTCGGCAACGAGTAGAACATGTGCAACTGATTGCAACTACCTGCAACGGTCGGCAATAGCGTTGCCGGGCCGCTCAGATCGACCTGTTTGTGCAACTGATCAGTTGCAACTGTTTTCAGCCAGTCGCAACCATTGCCGGCAACGGCATTGCAGGTAGTTGCATCCAGTCGCAAGGTCGATCTGCGCCAGGCTTAAGAATCCGTGATAAGTCGCTGATCTCAACCTCCCTAATGTCGTTCTGAGTATAACCGAAATATCCAGGTTCAATGTCGTCGACAGAACTTAGTTACGGTAACCATATCGACCAGGCATAGCTATATGTCATATGACGATATGACATTGACGGCTATTGCCTGGTACGCGCTATGTAAAAGTCAGTTTGTAACAGCAAAAGCGGAGCATACAGAGTCCCAGTTACTGAGACTAGACAGAACTATACCCTGGGTATAGTTCGATCTACAAAAGTGTACCCAGGATTGGATACAGCACTTGATGAGATTGTTCTCGCAAATGAAATGTCACAAGTATGACAAGCCCAAAAACATGTTTTCAGTTCACGCATTGGGTGAGGTCAAGTCTCTGGTTAACTCAACAGAATCTGTTAACTTAACAGATCTGTCAAGATAATCGAAGACGTGACCTCCAAGCTAAACAGCCTGTCAACACCATGTTAACACAACAGAATCTGTTAACCAAACAGAATCTGTAACAGATCTGTTAACATCTCATGTTATAGTGTAACAGAAACTGTTGAGTTAATCTCAGGCCTCCAAATCTGTTAAGATATTTGTCCTTTATAATTAATTAACTCCTTTGCCGATTTACGCCAAACTTTGCCAAAGATCTTAGAACAGCAATCAGAATAATTTTAGCCTGAAAAAGGAGTATTGTTCCTCTTATTGGTGATTTTTGAAATATTCCTTAACATTAACCGCTAGAGGTTAAGCTCCTGTCACAGATTCATGAGGTCAAGTCTCCGATCTGTTACATGTAGCCGCCATCAAATAGGAATAACCCTAGCGAAAACCCAAGGGAAAGACCCGATGTTAACAGGCTGTTAACATGCTGTTAGCACCATGTTAACACCATGTTAACAGGTTATTAACATCCTGTTAACCTGAGCGCCATGTTTAGGGCTCAAGTTAACAGGTTCTGTTAACAGAATCTGTAACAGGACATGTAACACGTAACACACCAAACACCTGACCTCACCCATTGTCACGAACGTGCCGCCCAGGTATACGACAGAAGTACGTACCAATCGCGCGTAGTCCTGTTGATCACGCGAGATCCGTTCCTAACTCGTACCTAGGCTCAAAACTACGGTACTGGGTATACTTTTGTAGATCGTTGTGGGACGACAGTGAACCTCGGTATATTTCTGTTATACCCAGGACGACATTAACTGATTCGGCGTTAGTATACAATGTATTTTATGAATAGTGTGTGTCAATTATAGACCTTCACAACTAGTTCTCCCACATGACGTCGTGGCCATTCATTGTCCAAGCATGATATAACACAACCAAGCGCATCCTCTCAGACAATTATTTCACAAAAACTTTTGTGCCCATGGCCCACTTGACCAGCTTAGCTTGCCAGCGGACATTGAATGGTATTAAGCTTCTGGGTCCATATTCATAAACATACTTAAGTCAAAGTGTGGCACTTATCTTTTGTGTTCAACAAAGGATAAGTGTCACACCTTGACTTAAGTAGTTTTATGAATATGGGCCGTGACTCATATGGTGAGAACTGTTAGACCGCCGCGTCTTTGTTTTTGAAAAGGTCTATACAACACAATAAATAGAACGATCTTATATGGGACGCCAAATATACGGATGTATTTTACGTAAACGTCGAAATGTTGATTGGACACATATTCCGTGACAAAGGTTCGCATGAATGCCATCAGGCGTATGTTTTTCCGACGATATTTGACGGTGGCCAAGAAAACCAGGTTTGCTTTTTCGTCGTCATGTTGCCTTCTGAATTCACCGGAAATGGCTGGGGAGTGTGAAGGCCGAGGATACCTCGTTCCGCGGATCGTCAGAAATCGGCGCCATCACTTCGCTGTTTATCACCAGGGAAAGTTACATCAAGAAGTTCACCATCAATCAACTTTGAGATGAATTTCCCTCAAAAGAGCTCTCAAAGCTGTTCGGTTATGAACGCCTTTTTACGCGGAATCCACAAATGACACAAATGCTGGTAAACGAAGATGCGACATGCATCTCCCTGTCCCAAAATCATCTGACCTCCAATAGACCTTTCCAAATGGTGGCCTACTTGCAGTATTCTAGCTAGGACTTTTTAAACAGGGTGCTACCAACCTGTTCAAAATTCAGAGGTCATTTTACCACCCTGTTTGAAATCGCAATGCATTTTCTATTACACCACCCTGTTTGAATTTCACTCCTACCCTGCACACCGGCATCACCGTCACCACCGGCAACACTGTCAGCCAGCACCGGCATCACCGTCACCACCGACCGGCATCATGTCAGTGACATGTTGAGCGTTGGCCCTACTGCTTTTGTTGTGAACATCGGGGGACACCCCCCGAACCCCCTCTTTTCTGGCATGTCTGGGTGATACCACCGAACAGTAACCGTAAACCCTTAGGCCTATCCCCTCCCCTATACGTAGGCCTAACCCCAACCCACCACCACACCTTCCTATCCATTCTGCCTGTGGTGTGGATGTTGATAATTCTTCCAGTTAATTCTGCGTGGGAAATCCAATGACTCGATAATCTGGTTTGTTTAGCTACTCTCCCATAAGTCGCCGACAGTTGTTCTTGAATAGAATTCTGCCATGTTGGTGATTCGGGTGTTACTTTTTGAATAATGATTGCGACTAAATCAACATAACAGAAAAAGACGTGCCGGTGGGATTTGACGCGAAAAAATGAAAAGACGTGCCGGTTTTGCCGGTGCCGGTGAAGTACTGTATGACGCAAAAGAAAAAGCGCCAAATCGAGAAGTAGATGACGTCACTGACTTTACATTATACGCCAGTGCCGGTGCTGCCGACGTTGATTATTTGGGAAACACCGAATCGCCTCCTCTGTCGCGGAGGGAACTATTTCATGGTGTGGGGGATTGTAAAGTTAGGCCGAAAATCCATGGCCTTGGAATCATATACAGTCATCCCGCCCTGTTTGAAGAAATTTCTGGCTGGAACACTGACTTGTTCTCCCACACGACGTCGTGGCCGTTTATTGTACAAGTATGATAACACTACCAAACGCANTTCGTTCGTTCGTTCGTTCGTTCGTTCGTTCGTGCGTGTGTGCGTTCACCTTTCGGTTTCCGCTCATTTAAGGGAGAACGACTGCAGGGATTGCTTTCGTTTCAACGTGGTACATTCATATTGACCGTAGGAAGGTTCCTTTCGAAAATCGGACTCGTAGCGCATCCAATATGGCCGCCGTGGCTGCCGTCTTGATTTCGGTTTCCGCTCATTTAAGGGAGAACGACTGCACGGATTGCTTTCGTTTTAATGTGGTACATTCCTATTGACCGTAGGAAGGTTCCTTTCGAAAATCGGACTCGTAGCGCATCCAATATGGCCGCCGTGGCTGCCGTCCTAATTTCGGTTTCCGCTCATTTAAGGGAGAACGACTGCACGGATTGCTTTCGTTTTAATGTGGTACATTCCTATTGACCGTAGGAAGGTTCCTTTCGAAAATCGGACTCGTAGCGCATCCAATATGGCCGCCATGGCTGCCGTCCTAATTTCGGTTTCCGCTCATTTAAGGGAGAACGACTGCACGGATTGCTTTCGTTTTAATGTGGTACATTCCTATTGACCATAGGAAGGTACCTTTCGAATATTGGACTCGTAGCGCATCCAATATGGCCGCCATGGCTGCCGTCCTAATTTCGGTTTCCGCTGATTTAAGGGAGAACGACTGCACGGATTGCTTTCGTTTTAATGTGGTACATTCCTATTGACCATAGGAAGGTACCTTTCGAATATTGGACTCGTAGCGCATCCAATATGGCCGCCATGGCTGCCGTCCTAATTTCGGTTTCCGCTGATTTAAGGGAGAACAACTGCACGGATTGCTTTCGTTTTAATGTGGTACATCCTATTTACCATAGGAAGGTTCCTTTCAAAAATTGGACTCTTAGCGGTTGCAATATGGCTGCCATCTTGATTTGGGTTTCTGCTCATTTAAAAGGGAACGACTGTTTTGATTGCTAGATGATATTGGAATGGGCAAGACATTGCGGTGCAGGGAGTGGTTTCATATTAGTATACTGCAAAGGTTCGTCGCGAAAATATCAGGCTCCAGATACCATTTCCCAATGTCACCAATGGCTAAAATAAATTCATTTTGGCTTCATGTTGGTTACATTGTAATGACTGTGGCGATCGCATTCATTTTAATATGATAGATACATATTGACTACTGAAAGGTTCGTTTACAAAATCGGAGTCATAGTGTATCCAATATGGCGGCCATCACCATCCTGACTTCGATTTCCGCTGATTTAATGGAGAATGACTGCAAAGATTCCTCTTAGTGGGTAAGTAAACTCTTTTTTGCAGTATCTCATTATTGGTATTCAGATTATTGACAAAATGCTATGGTGAAATGGTGTGAGCAATGCAGTTCGTGTTTTTTCTATACATGAAAAAAGTTCACACTGAATTCATTTTCAACTACATTTGCTTCATATCAAAGTTCTTTCATTATAAATATATTTTACATAAAGCATCACCAAAGAACTGAATTGCTATCTGGTCGCTTCCACGTAGCCACACCGGGTGAGAGAATGAATTTGCGTTATTAAAATTAACCAAAAATATAGATGTAGTTGGCATTGTGCCCATTTGGATGATGTTTTTAAGCAGATTCCTTCTCTTAGCTAAGTACCAGTATTAATATTTATTTTTTTCCTTTTGCAGGAAGCAACATCTAATTGATGACACTGACTCACAACAGTTCAGCAACAGAAATATAAAGTATAAATCTTCCTTTCATTTTAGATGTTAGGTGTAGTGCTTTGGTCCTTCGTAACAAACCTTTTCCTGTCCCTGTAATGAATGTGAGACATGCACCTTCCTACCTGGTTATGGGCCCTGCTTGCTGCTTGTATTTACCCTTTTCGGTGTACTCTTCCTACCTGGTTATGGGCCCTGCTTGCTGCTTGTATTTACCCTTTTCGGTGTACTGCTTCGTCCTTTGTAACAAACCTTTCCCTCTGCCTGTAGTGAGACACCTTCCTACTTGGTTATTGGTTCTGCATGCTAGTTGTGCTTTCCTTTTTGCACCCAGCCTCATATCTTGCTGAATACTACTACTACTACTACTACTACTACTACTCCTACTACCCGTGGCGAGCACATTCCAGTACTCACAGGAAGGCATAAGGCGTAAAAAAATTTAATGCCACCCACATACCTTCTTGCACCCAGCCTCATATCTTGCTAAATACTACTACTCCTACTATCCGTGGCGAGCACATTCCAGTACTCACACAATAATGAAATCAACAACAATTCATTGGTGCACTTTGCATCTTCTTCTTTGCACATTCCGATTTTCAGACATTGAAAAATTAGCCCAAAAGTGTGCAAATTTTGATGCCAGCTGTTTTCTACATACATCACAGGTTCTTTTCAATAATTTTCTTCTACATGTACCCTCCATTAACTTTTCATTCCTTTTTTAGGTGAAGGATTTCATCTTGCGCATATCTACCGTTGTCAATCTTTCCTTGCAATTGCTTTATTCTGTTCAATAAAAATGAAGAAAAGAACTGACATCATGTTCTTTTCAGATTCCAATACGGTACACCTTATAAGACAAGTATGCCGAGGTTAAAAAAACCATCAACATTCATGAGGAGGAAAAAAGATCTAGAAAGAAAACGATTGCATCAATCGGTAACACTAACAGATTTCAAGATTCCTAAAATAGATAGACAGGTACGAGTTCATGTACATACTTATATCACAAAATCACCAAGTAGATAAAAACCTAATTATAATGTTCAACAAACAGCAGTACCAAAACGGGGTACAAGAACATCTTTCTTTAAGCCTTAGACTTCATCTTTTCAGATTACATCGCCCATATCAACAGTCGAAAAAAGACCTCACCCAGATACATTTCTGGTAAGTGTCACATCATTTTTCTACCCTCCAAAATGATACTACTATTTGCATTTTGGTATCAATCAATTTTTTATAAACCCAAAGGTTGCATTCAAGAAAGAGTCAAGCACGACACGCCACATAACAATAAATTCATTGTAATACTAACAGAAAAACTAGACAAAAATCAACAAATGCAATCAATACAGAAGTCATACTCTTAACATGATTAACCATTCTTTGAAGTCAAAATCAATCGACTTATTACGATAATATTTCATTCTTTCAGTTAAGAACAAGAAAAGTGCAAGACAACACTGAAATACTGTCTTACGAATTACTTCAACAAGAACTTAGCAGCCAGGCCCAACCACCATGCAAAAGAAGAAGACTTTCACATTCTCCAGAAAACCAGCATCACAACAGTGACAAAAAACAAAACAGACTACGCATATTCACTACCGAATCTGACAGAACAACAGAAAAGCAGAAGAATGCTTCAGAAAAACACAGAAAGCGAATGGCCACTGCGAGGGCTGCCAGAACACCAGAAAAGCAGAAGAGTGATTCAGAAAAAAACAGGAAGCGAATGGCCACTGCAAGGGCTGCCAGAACACCAGAAAAGCAGAAGAGTGATTCAGAGAAAAACAGGAAACAAATGGCCACTGCAAGGGCTGCCAGAACACCAGAAAAGCAGAAGAGTGATTCACAGAACAACACGAAGCGAATGGCCACTGCAAGGGCTGCAAGAACACACAATGCGAGTGGAAATGTGGGTAGTTTCAGGCAAGGGTGGATTGAGCGAGAGTAGGATCGAGTGATAGGAACCCTTGTCAGGGCAAGATGTTCCGATGCAAATATTTAGGTTTTGCACATTAATTAGGTCACCAGAGGTCAAAAGGTCACAAATTTTCGGACCTGCCCAAAATCCAGACAAGACTCATGTAACAGTCCTGCAAGTGCAAATTATCCGCTGAATATCAACTTTCTCAACTGGAAATTGTACATTAGGCATCTCTGTATCATTTTAACCCCACCTTATGCAATTTTACCCAAATGTGAATGACTGACAGGAAACGAAAATGTGCAAAACCTAGATATTTGCATCGGAAGTGAAAGAGCTCATAAATACAAATATTTTGAGGGGTCAACCATCTTTCTACCCCCACAAATTACCAAGATATGTCCATTTGTATTTCCTACCCCAAAATCGGAGCCTCATTTTTACCGCCAATTCCCAACAAATGATCATGATTTTCTCAGTTATTGCCGGGTTCCCAAAAGGCTAACCGAAATTTTCTGACACCCTAGGTGGTGGACTTCTATAATAGAAAGAGTAACTTAGGGGACAAAATTTTTCTACGAAAACCCTCTCAGCTACTGGACTATGTGTGTGAGTGCACCCAAACAATAGATAAACGTAGTCGTATGGCCTAACCGGGCGCTTGCAGAAGCTCTCTAATAGAGAGTTTTTGCACCCGTACGTTTCAGGCGACCGACTACATTTGGGTCATCAAATTTTGCGGTCTAGTGGATGACGTGTACACAAACGGTTTGAGAAAACATTATCTGTAGCGAGTTCACAACACGTCAAAAAGAAACGGTTGTGAAAATCAACCTATTTTTGCCGAAGAAGGTTTCCTTATGCCCGCTGTACACGATCCCCCAAAGTTGGATAAAAAAACTTGACCAAAAAGATTGATCGTGTGCGGCGGGAAAATTTCGGGATTCACAGATTAATGGAATAGAGCCGGTGTAACGTCGATCAGTGTTCCCCGTATTTGTGTGTTTTCTTATTGTTTCCCTCCTGAATGCGAAAGCCATTTAGTTTTTTCAAGGAAGAAGCGTCGCAGGAACTGCGTTTAGACCAAGCATTAAAGGTGCTCTAGTTCGAATTGTAAACATTACGGTTCGTTTATTTATATAGTTGATTATAATAGTTATTTTTCCTCGGACAGGTGGCAGCACCATGTATACCAAAACATTAATGTTATCTAATCTTGAAAAATATTCTTGTGACTAAAATATAGGCCTATTTATGATTTTACGCTCAAAAACAAACAAAAAGTTGTGAAAGGCGAGAGTTAATTTGATTTTATCTGATTTGTTAGTACCATAAGTTGACAATAGGTGGCACAACGTAATATTTACAATTCGAACTAGAGCTCCTTTAAATCTCTCTGGTTGGCACGATAGCCTTTTCATGCACGTCATTGACAATACACGTATTAGTAACAAGAAATGTTTTTAAAAAAACATAGGGCGGTGGTGTTTGAATTTCCTGATTGGTTTGCTATTTTGTTGGGCGGGATTTTGGGACGTGAACCAAAAATTTGCTTAATACGAAATACGAACTCTATTTTCGTATTTCGTGTTCGTAGTTCGTAGTTCGTCAAGTTGCGAAACCTCCCTATTGTTTCCCTCCTGAATGCGAAAGCCATTTAGTTTTTTCAAGGAAGAAGCGTCGCAGGAACTGCGTTTAGACCAATACAAGCATTAAAGGTGCTCTAGTTCGAATTGTAAACATTACGGTTCGTTTATTTATATAGTTGATTATAATAGTTATTTTTCCTCGGACAGGTGGCAGCACCATGTATACCAAAACATTAATGTTATCTAATCTTGAAAAATATTCTTGTGACTGAAATATATTTATGATTTTACGCTCAAAAACAAACAAAAAGTTGTGAAAGGCGAGAGTTAATTTGATTTTATCTGATTTGTTAGTACCATAAGTTGACAATAGGTGGCACACTGTAATATTTACAATTCGAACTAGAGCTCCTTTAAATCTCTCTGGTTGGCACGATAGCCTTTTCATGCACGTCGTTGACAATACACGTATTAGTAAAAACGTGAAGTACGTTTACTGTTGTTCTCTTGAAGTGTGGAATATTCAAATCGCTTAATTATGTTCCCAAGGAGAAAATGCCATGATCGTGTGTGTATGGTGAATTATGATTGTCGGAGAATCGATAAAAAACTAATAGTCTCCTAAAATTTGGGCTTAAAGCGCAACTATATGCGTTAGGTGACGATTTCACCCTCCACACCTTGATAAGACTGGTCCACTGTCCAGCCGTATACAGCTGTATAGCCAGTGATAACACCGAGGCTGGACTGATACTATATCTTGACACAAAATGGCAGCCGTAGCTTTCACTTGACAAGTTCAACGTGGTGTTATAGCGTGAATAACCCTTCATCAGGTAAGGGACACATGCTTCAACTCGTTCGTTCGTTTGTGTGTAAGAACGCAAACAACACCTAATTGGTACTAAGATCATTCAGATTGATAGATTTGAACAGTCTTGCCGAGCATGCATTGACACAAGATCATGATCAACCTCACCAACATGAATTAGCTGTGTGTGTAAATGGTGTACATCGACCATGTATAATGCTATGAACGAGGTCACCGTAAATGAGATGCACTAAGACAGCGTCACGAAATTCAGTTTTGGATGCATAGCGTGGCGCTTTAACGAGCAATCGTTAGTCCAAACACAGTCGCAATGTTTGGTCCCAATTCTGAATATATCATCATTTCGTAATGCACGAAAAAAACAGTTTCGTCATTTGCACTGAAAGAACACATGTAGCCTATGTACACGTCGTTTCCGAATTTCGAAAATTTTCGACCCCAACCGTGTCTTCCTTAAGCCTAGTTTACACTTCGACGCAAATCCTTCGGCGTCCGACGCACGACCAAATCTGGACGCCGACTTCGCGGAATTGATACACCAGCGTACTTTAGCGACGGCGACCGGGTATTGGTAAACAGAGAAATCAAGAAATGAAGAAATCGAGAACTCCCAAGATCGATTAGTTAAGACCGCCCCATCAATGGGGCGGTCTTCCTTGTTTTTACTGAATTTCTCTCTCTCTCTCTCTGGATCTCTCCATCCAATCTGCGGTGTCGCCACGATAACTAACGAAAAACGCCATGTATCGCGGTAAAATTTTCAGAAATGGTAGATGAGCATATTACACAGAATCCTATTGATTCTTGGGGTCATCCGTGCACAAATAGTGCGAAATTTGGGTGAAATTTGTAGTTTTATCTATATATCATATTCGCGTATTCCAACCTCCACACAGCGCTGCGTCTGAACAGAACGCCGTGGAGAACTGGCCACTCTCCAACACCCAGGTCACACAGTTTCGCCGGACAAGTGCAGTAACCCAACACACGGTACGCCGTACCGCCTAGCCTTGTGGGATTGGAGAGTGGCAGAAGCGAGACGTTCTGACTGGTAAGTGAGACCTACAGAGCATGCGCATTGGTACTCGCACATCTCTTCCGCAAACCGGCGAGTTCACTTCAGACTTTTAAAGCGGAAATAAATAAATAAATAAAGCACATCTGTGCGGGTATTTTTTGTTTTATGGTAAGTAACACTGTTGGTGTCAAATTCCATAAGATGTCAACCATAGAAAGTGATGTTTGTTCGTATATTCAGCGTGATTTTTTTGGTGAATCCGCCGTCGTTGCCGTGTGTGTCTGCTCACTGCACTCATGCACTGCAGTGCATGCACGCTGTGATGCATGTCATTAGGCCCTATGGTCATGCTGTGTCTGTCACTGTCACTGTCACCGGTCACTGTGCCTGTGGCTGTGGTCTGTGTGCATGGTAGGCCCCTATCATCGTCGCCCATCACCATCATCACTGTAGCTAGGCCTTTAGGGTAGCCTAG
>NMRB01003169.1:17320-27840 GCA_002633025.1 Notospermus geniculatus
TGGCCATCATCAAGACATCTAGGGCCGACTTTGGTGCTTCTTCGGGTGCACGTAACGTTCAGTGTGTACGATACATTCCTCTAATATGTCTAATTCCGATGATGAGCGCTCTTCCAGAACTTCGTGCAGTATCAAGTCCCCACCATAGATGTACTGTCCGCCAACTGAATTAATCTTACACTTTGGCCCCAGCCCGACATGTGATCGAGAACCAGCTAGTGTTTTGACATGTTTGACAGCTAGCCGCCTTGGCCGCCATGCTTGCCGATCGATCCGACACTGGGATGAAAGGCCGATTGTCATTCGTCAGTGAAAGCCACTCTTGGCTGTCAAAGCCAATCAGAGACGACGTAATATAAAGAATTTGAATATAGACATCACGAAATTTATTTCAGAAATCTGGGTTATACAAGAGCGGCGGTAGGAAAAAAATAAAAACCCGCAGATCAATTTCATGGCGGCGGGCGGAAAAAATATAGAAATAAAATTTTATTTTTATTCTATTTTGGTGTGTTTTACAGAGCGGAGGGCCCGAGGACAGGCTGAAAATAAATATTTATTTTTATTTTTTTCTTGACATTTTCCGATCGGCGGGCCCGAGGACCAAGGTATAAAAAAATGATCGCCCAAGGGCCAGATTGATTACTCGACCGGAGTTCACGGAAGAAGCCAAGAGACAAATTTCGTCTTTCTCCCTTTTATTTAGGGCTATGGACGTCAGATAATTGTATGTACATGGAGGTCGCTACATCGAGGTCGGTAAACTGTAATAAAAAGCATAAGAATTAAGTACACACGACAAGTATGAAGGTATAAAAATGCCAGCAAATGGACTAGATTTAAGTTTAGGAAATACAGAAATGTAAGGAATACAGAATACAAGTTAAACTCACCAATTCGTGGCTAGTTCAGCTAAAAATTGCACCGCTCCACGGCCGTGGCAGTGAAAACTAGCGCCGAGTTTGGCTCCTGCAGGTCTTGATTGTTCCCAGTGCATGACACAGTGTTGTAGAAAAAACCAACCTCCGTACAGTGTCGGCAAGCTTCGATAACCTTCGGAGAGTCGCTGTTGGGAGAGTTGGGAGAACTTTGTCACAGTAGTAGCGACCGCTCCAGCAGTGCACAACGTATTGACCAAACGCAGAGATGAAATTTCTGGAACATTTTCAACTGTTAATTTTGTGCCTAGTGATGGGGAAAATCAAAGGAGGTAAGATGTTCTTTATCTATCTGTTGTTACGAATTAATGCCATTTCTTTAATTCATTATGTAGGCCTTGCCCGATCAACCTCTGAGCACAGAGTCGCGTGTGTCGATGGCCTCTACCGAGGACATGTGTATGAATACGCACCTTCATATAGAGGACCTCCCTTCAAACGAGGACGTCATCGTTCGTAAATCCTCGTTCAGAATGTGAAAAACCACATACAGACTGCGCTGGGTGCGTTACTGAGTGAATTAGAAAATGTCCTCGGTTGATCTGCATAATTTCACATCGTTTTTTTTCGCTGATCAACTGTGGACCCAGACATGAAATTTTACCCGCAACAGTGGACCACAATTGAGAACACTCGGAACAAAAAGAGCTGTCGAATTCAAAGAATTTTATAGGGATGATGTCCATAAAAGGTCAGCGTTGTGTGTCCGCAGGCCGTAAAAATCGCCCACCTGGTTGATTCGGGGGGGTTGACGTGCCGTGTCGGATCGGATACGCACCAGTCTGTCACATCAAACGGAAATGAGTAGAAAGTGATTCAAGCGGAGCAACGGACCGGATCGTATACGGACCAGTCTGTCACCGCCTTCAGTCTGGTTCAACCTAGAGGCGGACCATTGGAATGCAGTTTGTGGTTAGAGTGCGGCAGGAGTGACATAATTGCGGTTACATGTTATGATGTAATGAATCAGATGACTGTGCCTAATAATAAACATGTGGTTTTCATTACAAAAAGGTCACACGTAAATAAAATCTTGTGGTCAAAATTAAATGTTCCATTTCCTCACTTGGCATTCAAATGGTCCGCCTCTAGGTTGAACCAGACTTTAGTTTTGTAGATCGAACTATACACAACGTATAGTTTTGTGGGACAACATTCAACCTGGGTATATTTCTGTTGTACCCAGAGGAGTCGGAACCAGTGTTGATTTAGGTTTAGGGGGACTTAGAGTTATGACTAGGCCTGGGCCTGTGTGTGGATCTAATTGCAGGGTCGATAACAGAGGTACTACCCAGAGGGTCGGCATATGAGGTACATTCTGCTGAAGTTCTCGAATGCACACACACCCGAACCATGGAGAGATGGTTCGGGTGTGTGTGTGATACACGCTCCGACTAGCGGTTAATAGGCCTACGTTCGAGCCTGCCCGGGTCAGCACTTGGGGAAGATACGCATGTGCAGAAAACGCAAAACAGATTTGAAAGGAATCAACACGAACGCAAGTCCGCCAAACAAAGACCGCTGTTGTAAGATAACATTCGACATGGTTATGATCTCTGTAGCCACATATTGTAATCCTTAATTGGCTTAACAATCGGATTGAATGGACTTTGATTTTCGCGTGCGTCGATCCCTGTCACAGTTCACGAGACAATACTGGACAATTCTGTCAATGGTGGTGGTCGAAATCACGTGTTTAATCCTGCAGGCGTCTAAAAAGCCAAATTCCCTATATACAGAAAAAATCCAACGACGTGGCGTTCCGCTCAAGACATTTGAATGCTCCGCAAGGTGACAGCATAGCTGCGTTCCGGGAACATTGCGTCCAGGTCGACATTGATTCGGCGCCAGTTGCGCGTTGGTCGAGTTCTCTATTTCCCCAGTCCTTAGACGAACGTGTGACTGCACATGACGTCCATCACATTGGATACTTGCTCAACTAATACTAGATTGGTTAACCCTACATATGGTTAATAATGTTAAAGCGAATTGATAGCGGATTTTATTTACATTTGGCTGGTGTTTGTAAACACAAAATTCAGCCAATCAGAATGCACGAACATTTCTTTGTTGACATTCTGGAGAAGTTTGTTTACATTTTTTGCCTGAAAATTCGTCCCCTTTCGAATTCTATTTCTAAATAAAAATTTTTCAATATCAATTCGCGTTAACCCTTTCGGTCCTAACTATAAGTAAAAAGTGTCCATTTCGTAACATGAATTTCTGATGTCCCTACAAAAACGCGCATAGCTCCCAAAATAGGCAACCGAAACTGGTGACAAGACACTCATTCTGGAGGCAACTTAATGGGCCACGACCTCATGCAGGTTTGCTTCTTCCAAAATGTCTGTGAGAGAAGCAGGCCAGAGCCGAAGATGCAAGTTGTGAGGAAATACTCGCTTTCGGCCTACGTTTTCGTCAGGTTGCCAATCTTTAAACGTCTATATCTCAATAACCGTTGCTACTACGCTTCTGCAAATTGGTCAGAATGAAGCTACTTTTTTCTACTCTTTCTTTTGGCGCTAGTCGCGTCGTCGTAGCTGCTTCCGTTCCGGAGATATGGCCATTTTGTCACAACAAGTCAGATTTGCACTTTGGAGTATGTCAATCTAGACCCCGGGAGAAACGTTAAAACGCAATTTTAGCCAGGTTTCTTCGAACGGAGCAAAATTGCGTATTGAGAGGGGGGCGGTAGTCTCGCATTAAAAAATATGCAAAGCAGACATCAATCGGTCCACTGGTTACGATTCTACGTCAATTTGAATGTGCTAGGGTGTGTGGTACAGGCATATCTCGACCAAAGTCGAGACTCGGCGCGAAGGGGTTAATACTGTATTGACCACTACCAGCGATTGCTGCTCGTGCTACGTCTTTACAGGCCCTTGAACATGTCAATAAGGATGCAAATTGAGATCACGGTGAATGAAAATTTCAGCTCCGAAGCTGAGTTGATGAATCTCTCAGCAACACACGCCAAACCGTTGACTTTGATGGTGACCGGCTTGTCACAGTGGTCCTTGTTAGGCCCGATACAGGCGGCGTAGGCCATGACATGGGCGATGTAGGCGTTGTCATGGTAACCGTCAAGCAAGTGCGCCATGGGACCCTTGGCGTAGACCGGCACATCTTCGGCGCTGTGGGTACTGCTTCTGACAGGCACGGCAGCCTGGGCCTTGTAATGCGGATCCGCTGTTGGGAAAAATATATTTTGATGTTAATCTTCTGCACCTAACACCGACGACCACAACAATATGGCGGTACCGATCCGCTCTGAGGACCTGCGATAACTCCTAATGAATTTGTGCCGAATGTGGGGCCTATGCCTCCCAACGCTCTCTGGTAGCGAAGTCCAGTGAGGTAAGCCCACCATTTACCACTACTTACAGGTATTCACCCCCGTGATGTTTGCCCTTCCATTTGGCCCGATGGCGTATCCCGGTCCGTTGCCATAGACGATGGTGGTGTACGGCATCTTGTCCGTGGCTGGTTCCTTGTCCTCGCCTTGTACTGCGGTAGTCAGTCCTTTAGGAATACAGAAGAGTATAATAATACATGTAGTTCATGAAATATATCTAGAAGGGACTTAGTCATACTTTATATGTGATGCAGTCTAGGAAAACCCGTGTGATGTCTCATTGAGGAAAGTGTTAACGGCCTTGGTGAACCCGCACATTTCAATAGCTGAAATGTAATTCGTAACAGTTAACACTAGCAGATCAATTCACAGGCAATCTAACAGCCCTTATTGATCATTCAATCGACGTCATCTTCGTATGTACTTCGGCAATTTCCGACGGGCCTCCGTACATATCTCGACTGTATGGGCGCATCTTGCGCAGCGATACAGCGGTGAATTCTACCGCACTGCGCCGGAAGTGAGAAGGTTGACCGACTATTAACATCCAAGTTGCATCCGCATGTTGAATAGTCCCTTGAAACGACGACAATTTTGCGTGTAATTGCTGATAGCTGATGAATATATTTATTCCATCATTAAACAGGCGTTAAACCGGTGTTTATAGCAGGTTTTTCGGTGTTATTGGTGATCTACATGTACTTTATAACGACATCTTGGCGTTTTCCGGCCATCTTGTTTGTCACATGACCAGATGAGATCACATGACCACTGAAAATAAGTAGTCTCTGCAGTATGGCGGCCATGATACGTCAGAGTCAATGACGATGAATTAATAAACGTCATGACTCTGTGGTTCAGAGTGGTTGATCATTCAGCGACATCCGATGCGTTTTCCTAGACCGCGTTTCAATAGTCTATTCCCGATACCAAAAAATCAACCAACGCTGAGTGCAATGCGGAATACCGCGGACATTCGCTGCAATTAGGGAGGTTTCGCAAATCTGACGAAAAACGAAGTACGAAATACCAAAATCGACTTCATTTCCAGGACCTGATGTATTTCTAGAAATGGTTGGTAGGCCTACCACAAATGTCCCTGTGCTGCCAGTGCGTCTTTTAGCATGTTATGTAAGACAGAAAGAGTTATGGTGCATCTTGAATTTTTAAATTTCCACTTCTCTACGAAGTGGAAACGAAAGATAAAATTCAACGTTTAATATACACCGTAACTCTATCGGTCCAACGTCATACGCTAAAAGACGCTCTTGCAGCAGGCGATATTTGTGGTACCAACCATCTCCTGAAATACATTACGTCATGGAAATGAAGTCCAATTTCGTATTTCGTACTTCGTTATTCTTACTAATAGGGAGTTTTCGCAAATCTGACGAAAAACGAAGTACGAAATACGAAATTGGACGTCATATCCATGACGTAATGTATTTCAGGAAATGGTTGGTACCACAAATGTCCCTCCTGCCAGTGCGTCTTTAAGCATGTCATGTAAGATCGAAAGAGTTATGGTGCATCTTGAATTTTTAAATTTCCAATTCGTATCAACGAAGTGGAAACGAAACATAAATTTCAAAGTTTAATATACACCGTACCTCTGTCGTTCTAACGTCATACGCTAAAAGACGCTCTTGCAGCAGGCGATATTTATGGTACCCAGCCATTTCCTGAAATACATTACGTCATGGATATGACGTCCAATTTCGTATTTCGTACTCCGTTTTTCGTCAGATTTGCGAAAACTCCCTAATGTCATCTGCTTACCGAACAGAGGGTTCCCCCTCGGCGGATAGCCTGACATCATGAACACGTGAGAGTGATCAGCCGTCACGGCAATCAGAGTGTCTTCGGGGTTTGTCATATCGATGGCTTCCTTCACGGCCAGTTCGAAGGCCAAGCCGTCCTCAATCGCCAACCTCGCCTTTCCTTCGTGATGGGCGTGGTCAGTTCTTGAACCTGTACGCAGAAGATGAAGTCGGCATATAATGATACTAGATTGTTTTCGCAAAGCCCCCGAAACGCCAACGTGAACGCCAATCCCATTGTTCGATGCCATAAAGAGAGCACGGAACAAAATGATAGACGTTGGCGTTGACGTTTCGGGGGCTTTGCGAAAACTCCCTAATAATAGCAAAGTACCCGCCAAATGACGGGTGAATAGGCTACCTACCTGCGATTTCAGGGTTTGTGATATTTGGGAGTTTTCGCAAAGCCCCCGAAACGCTGACGCGAACGTCTATCCTATTGTGCGCTGCTCTCTTCGTGGCATCGAACAATAGGATTGGCGTTCGCGTTGGCGTTTCGAGGGCTTTGCGAAAACTCGCTAATAGTAGTCATGTAGCTGGCGTTGTGGACATAGGCCTACTCTGTCTGGTGATCCCACTCTAGGCAGTGCCACATACATGTAGGGCATTGCAAAAATGTTGGATGTTCCAAGTCTATGCCAAAGCTTTTGAAAGACTGACATGTGAAGAAAGTCTATTCGGTGTACTGTGGTATTAATTATACGTGCAATAAAACTGCCCCCCCCCCAACATTTGGCTTGTCAAAAATAAAAAATTGACAGGCTCAGGATTTGGCTGCCTTTAGTCCCAAAAGCCCAAGTCCAATAAACCAATGAATCACATATGGCTAGAGTGTCAAATTTCGCTATGCCGGGAAATGGCGTAAAGCACTCGTATTTTCTAACAATTTTCCCGGGGAGGCTCCGGGACCCCCGCTTATATTTCGGCTCACGCCTTGGCGCTTGCTAACTGTAAAAACTAGGCCTTAATTCTCTGAAGTACGTATCAGGCAAGCATTTTGGAGACCTTCACGAGCTATGAGACCTCTATGTTAACTCTCCTAACATTTTGAAAATATCATAAAATTCAATACAATGGGGCTTTAACATTTTAAAAAGCAAAATTTTGTATTTTAATGGTTCGAGGACACAGTGCAGATATAAATAATTCATTACATAATAGAAATTCGCGAGTCCAACGGCAAGAAGGCAAAGTTTAAGCGTGACAAAAATCGGCCTACACTTTTATACATGAATATAGACGGTTCTTTTTTCCTAATACTAGTGTGTTGATTTACAGTTCATGTCAATATCATTTCAACGCAACACTGACCTTCCACCACCAAAAAGAAACCCTTGTCATTTTTCCGCAACATCTCGATAGCCTTTCGTGTCATTTCGGCAATGCTCGGTTCCTTATCCTTGTCTCGGAAATGCTCGTAGCTCATGTGAGAATTCGCAAAAAGTCCTGTAACGAAAATTTTGTCACTGGTGTAACGTGGAAAACGCGGGCACATTGCTGATTTGGTTCAAATTCCCTATCATGACGTCAGCAAATTTCAGGTTGTTACGTAGGCTTAATGGCGGCCACGTTGGCGTTGTTGGTATCTTCATTGGCGAATCAGTGGCGCCATCTTTTAAAGAATGGCATTGTGATGAAAAGATTACTGCCACACCGCTTTCAATAAACACTTTTGATATTTGGAAGAAAACATTTCAAGTTGTGTTCGCAATTCTTAGTGGAGACAAAAGGACAAAAAAGCGAATTGTCATAGGCCTACATACAATGTACATGTATATCGGGTGTCCCAAAAAAAGTGAACCGCTTTTTTGACAAGTATTTTCTCAGCGACAGATGAACCGAATTCATTGGAATTTTTCACAGAGTAACCTTAGGGTATCATCAGCAAGTCTGCAAAATATCTAGGAGATCAGTCGCAAATTATGCGAGTATTGTCAAATTCAAAACAGCATGTCAACACCTGCGTGAACATGATGAAGGTCACATTGCATTAGCTCTGATATTGGATTTTTTGACATGCTGTTTTGAATTTGACAATACTCGCACAATGTGTGACCGATCTCTTAGATATTTTGCAGACTTGTTGATGGTACCCGGAGGTTACTCTGTGAAAACTTCCAATGAATTCGGTTTATCTATCGCTGAGAAAATATTTGTCAAAAAGCGGTTCACTTTTTTTGGGACACCCGATAAATACCCAATAGATAGTCAGTTTTGGAGACATCAATCTTGTCGAATTCTGCTTTTGTCCAGGCGTGTTCCGCCACCTTCCCGCGATTTTCTTTATCTTTCTTCCAATCCTGTGAAATACATGTACATGTACATGTTGAAGTTAGCACGCAACGATTAACAGTGCCAGTGCCAGGTTTAGAACCAACCTCAAGCAGGACAACAACATATATCCAAAATCGGACTCCGGGAACCCACTAAATTTGCATATTCAATTTTGTGAGCTGACTTCAACGTTGGACGCAACAGCTGAGCTTTGTACAGGAGAATGGGGGGACGATGTACAGCTAACTTTTGAATGGTTGGATTTACACCCCATAAATGCGTTACCAACAGATAGAAACATGGTACCTCGGAATCAAATAAGCTATTCTTTGGAAGTTTTAAGAAGCAACCTAATTGAAATTGACGTTTTATGCATTTTGACCCATTTTTGTGTTAGTTTATATAATGAAATGGTCCATGGACCATGTGCTCACTCGTTTGGACATAACAGTGTAATGACAGAGAGACGTACATGTCAGTTATGAGCAATCTGGGTCAGGTCATTCCCAAGTTGCAGGACTTCAATGATTGTTGGGTTATGCCACCTGGCGGCCATATTGGATGTTCGATAGGGCCAAAACTTCACATGCACATAAAGGTCATCTAGAGGGAGCCACATAGCACATTTGAGCGCTCTGGGTCAAGTCGTTCCTGAGTTATAGCACATTTCATGATTTTCGGGTTACGCCACCTGGCGGCCATATTGGATGTCTGATCGGACTAAAACTCGGTAGTTTTGAAGGTACCCCTCCAATACATGTTTATGCAAGATATGAAGATGCTCGGTGAAATAATGAGGACCTGTGGCAGGTTCGTCACTTTTGTAGAACTTTGACCTCTGTGACCTTGAAAAGTAGGTCAAATCAAAAACCCGTTATATATGTTATGTATCCTAATTAGCTACACCTATGATAAAAATTTGGAGACGATCCAGTCATTAGTTCAGGAGTTATTGCACTTTTTGTGTTTTTGGTTTTGGCCACCTGGAGGCCAAGCCAAGAATCGAATCGGACCGAAACTTGGTGTCATAGGTCATCTGACCTAGGGGTATATATGTACCAAGTTTCAGATCAATAGCTCCAGCGGTTACGAAACGTGCCCTGCTAACGGACGACGACGACGGACGATGACGACGGACACCGCAGGATGGTAAAAGCTCACGAGTGAGCTAAAAAGCATCATCTCTTATTACATAACAACTATAAACAGTTGAGAATATGTTTGTCTTGTTCCGAGGCACCATATTTCTATCTGTTAGTAATACATTTATGGGGTGTAAATCCAACCGTTAAAAAGTTAGTTGCACATCGTCCCCATTCTCCTGTACAGAGCTCAGCTGTTGCGTCCGTCGGCGTCCAACGTTGAAGTCAGTTCACAAAATTGAATATATTATGCAAATTAAGTGGGTTCCCGGAGTCCGATATCGTCCGATTTTGGATATGATGTCCAAGGTGACCTAATAAAAGATTTAAAGCAAAAAGTTTCTGTTGCAATTTGTTCCTGTAACCACACACCTTCAGCAGGTTGCGTCCGTCTTGCCTCCTTCCTGTTTTGGTGTCATCCCCTGGGTCTTTTTCCTCCTTCGGGAGCAGGTTTTGGCGCCCACCTCCTAAAATGACCTACATTGTACAAATAACAGACAAGTTTACAGGTTTGAAATATTGCCGATGAGAGGCGCTGGTCACCACAGGGGCTTGAGGCATGCGTTGCAGGGGTGGTGGGTGTGTTACAGAGGTCCATGGAGCACATACCCCGGTACTTTACAATCCGAAACTCTAGAACAGAGGTCTGTTCTAGAGTTTCGGATTGTAAAGTACCAGCTTGAAGAAGACCCCGGTTGGGGTCGAAAATTCGCAAACACTCTGGAAATTGCCTTTTTATTTATCATATATTGTGTGTCAATTTTTGTGCTGTTCTTCTCTTTGGATCACATGTACATGAAAAGTGGCATTGTGTATGCGTGGGGAACTCCACAAGCAGTAGAGCGATTTTTTTGTAGGAATAATTAGGCTACCCAGCAATTTATAAGTCCCAATATAAGTGATCAGGCATCGCATTTCAGAGAATTTCGAATTGTCTACAGCGCCTTCAACGTCAGCCCATGATCGCTATCCTTGCCCCCCCCCCCCCCCA
>NMRB01003169.1:27900-50963 GCA_002633025.1 Notospermus geniculatus
TTCCCCCCCCCCCCCCGTAAAAATTCCTGGCGTAAAAACGACGTGGCCTAAAACGGCATAGGCCAGTCCGCTTCACATTCCACTCCAGTGAATTCCGCCGTGGTTTGCGACGAGCGGTGCGGTTTTCACAGGGTTTTGAATAATCCTTGAATGGTTTAACAATACATGGCGTGTTAATTATACCCCCGCCAACGAGTTGGTGGGGGTATACTGTTTTCAACTCGTCCGTGTGTGCGTGTGTTCGTGCGTTCGTTCGTTCGTGCGTTCGTTCGTTCGTGTGTGCGTTCGCCTTTCGGTTTCCGCTCATTTAAGGGAGAACGACTGCAGGGATTGCTTTCGTTTTAACGTGGTACATTCCTATTGACCATAGGAAGGTTCCTTTTGAAAATTGGACTCGTAGCGCATCCAATATGGCCGCCATGGCTGCCGTCTTGATTTCGGTTTCCGCTCATTTTAGGGAGAACGACTGCAGTGATTGCTTTCGTTTTAACCTGGTGGATTCCTATTGACCATAGGAAGGTTCCTTTCGAAAATCGGACTCGTAGCGCATCCAATATGGCCGCCATGGCTGCCGTCTTGATTTCGGTTTCCGCTCATTTAAGGCAAAACGACTGTAGGGATTGCTTTCATTAGCTCACCTGTGGTGAGCTCTTACGGTGTACCATTTTCTGTCATTGATCTCCACACACGTTCTTCAAGTGAAGGTCTTCTCTATAGCCATACAATTACCAACAACCAAAATCAAAATTGCCACACTGCCAGTACAACAACCATATTTCAGAGGTCCAGCTGGACCAAAAATAAGTGCAGCCAAAACAGGGTCTCGATCAACTGCTGATGGAGTACAACACTCCAAATGACAGATATTCTTGGTCAAAAATAGGAAAAATAGTAGCCTGGCAGTGGCTGTATAAAAGGAGCCAACAGAATTTTATTTTACCCATTGGTGAAATTGGAGCCCTATATTTTTGCAAGGAACCTTTGTGTTACTAAAAACCACTCCCTGTGCTCATTCGCCCTTAAATGACCTTTTCCCAAAAAATCTCCTGCCCATTTCTTCATCACCTGCCCTCAATAACAAGTTTTCACCTTAGCCACGAGGACCATTATGGCGCCACAGCGGGGGTATAATTAGTGATTGCTCGCAATCACTGTATGTCTAGTTATCCCAATGCCTGTGAAAACCGCTCCGCTTGCCCTTAACTGCCGCGGAAACCGTAAACTCCCTACGCAGTTGTGTACCGCGCCCCCTTCGGTTTACTCGCTCTCCACAACTGTTAACTTGGTCAACAGATGGCGTCAGGGCCTGGCGTGAGTTTTACAGCCTATCAGCACGCTGCTTTCAGAACTATTTGGCCCGTTGGCAACGGATGTTCTTGTGCTACCATGGCTACGAACCGCTCGGCCAATGAAAAAGTGTCTCAGGCCAGCTTGGTTACCGGTTGCTCAGTGCTCTCATTGGTCGACTCTCTCAGCGCCACCTGTTGACCAAACGCGGCTAATTTTACGAAGTTAAGCAGTTGTGGAGAGCGAGTAAACCGAAGGGGGCGCTGCACACAACTGCGTAGGGAGTTTACGGAAACCGCTGTGTAGTGGAAACAGGCTTTTACCGTTATATTCTGCCCCCTCTCAATCAACTGAACGGCGATGTCCTTGCACTTGCCCTTAGCATCGTCGGGGAGGTTTGAGTCGTCCTCCCACAACCTCGAAGCCGATTTGGCGTATGCGGCCGCTGCGGAGGCGGATTGAGTTATCCTGGCCGTGGTGACGATTCCCGTCGATTTTCCTACAAATGAAAGACATTCTCCTTAAAGGAGCTGGACGTCCAAATTGTAAACACTCACTCACTGGTTCTCTATCCACGCGACGCCTGCGGTGCTGCCACCTTCTGTCGGTGGTATGTACTGACGTGAATATCGTGAGTGAGTTGCATTGGACCGGGCACCAGTCTAACGATCACGGGGCGCTACTGGTGCTGCCACCTTCACGAAGGAATAAAACTAGTTTGCTGGCCACTGTTTGTAAACAAACCAGTTTGTTTACAACTTGGACGTCGAGCTCCTTTAAAGAAGCTATCTCCCCTGACGAGCTGTAATTTAAAACGTCCCTTTAAAAACCTGGATGTTGTATGAAAATGTAACACTTGGTCAAAGAAAGTGTTTGATCTGACAAATGACACGTGTACCGAAAATTGCGGGCCATGTGACGTGACGTTGCTGATGCATTGCGACGTCACTTCTGACGCCCTGTAAACATGGTCCGCAATTTATGGGCTACGCCTATGTCTATAATTCCTCCGGTTCCCCATTCATAAAGGTGTGGAACCATCCATTGCTTACCTGCCTCCTCCGCCCAATCGCGAATCGAGGGAAGCTCCGCCTCCTTACTCTCCGTCGAGCAGTTCGCCAATTGGACGGTGTCGTCAAATCCCACCAACAACCATCGTGTCTTCACGCCACTTAGGATGGCTGAGGTGGCCGTTACGCATTCAGGGATTTGTCGGTCAGTAGCATACACCTAAACAACACGTGATCAATTCGTCATAGACTGATATCTGACGGAATCAACCTCGTCCCCAGGATCTAATTCGAAATTTCTTCTGCTTTTGCCTTGGGACGAGGTCATTTTCGGCTTTCGGTCGTCAAACCCTGGATTCACTTCCAATATTCCTGGCCCCTCGGCCCCAACGCTTATTTAACCTCGGTTGCAGTAATGATTGTAATAAATATATTTTCATTAAACTGTATTATGAACATTTGTGTCTGTCATCAGAAAAAATAATGTTTGCTATAATAATAGGAAAATATAAAATAAAATAAACCATATTTTAAGCAATTTCCTGGGTATGACGTCAGACCGTATATGTACAATCTCGGTCATAAGTTATCAACCACTGACTGGATATTTGTAAATGAGGAACCGGCGTGCCGTTTATCCCGACAGGTCGGCGCAACGATCGATGAGACCGAACCGACGTCATTGACGTCGTTTAATGTGCTGACGTTGCGTCATGAAAAAATCTGCTGTACATTTTTCTACGGGAAAAAAATAAGGTAAAGACGTTGCCGTTATCGCCATCCTACCTCTTTATTTTAAGAAAAAAAGCAAAGAAATTGCAGAAATTTTCATCCGCGACAAGATGGTGTAAATTTTAATGTCATGCG
Organism: Notospermus geniculatus; assembly: GCA_002633025.1. Taxonomy (NCBI): domain Eukaryota; kingdom Metazoa; phylum Nemertea; class Pilidiophora; order Heteronemertea; family Lineidae; genus Notospermus; species Notospermus geniculatus. Next base: position 31,065 of record NMRB01003169.1, read on the forward strand.
ACCGAAAAAAATAGGGTTTATTTCACTCCAGAAGTTAATGGAAATGACTTGAAATCAAAAGAAACTTCGGTCTCATCGATCGCAGCGCCACGTCGTGACGTTACATGTAGTTCGTCCGGTTCCTCATTACTCCGTGATCCCCCGATATTTTTTCACCAATTTTTGGCACATAGTAGTTAGACCATTTGTCCATCATTAGGCCTAATGATTTTTCTGATTATCTCGCTGTTCGCTGGACTTGAAAGCAGAGCGCAAAAATCCCAACAAAGTTGCCATTTTTAAGTTAAAAGATTTTTGATTTTGAAAATTTTTGATGATGACATCCACTTATGCAGGCACTGGAAGATTTTACAGGTGAAAATTTTCGGGAATTGCAGAGTATCCGAAAATCTCAATCTGACCGGTAAACTTCGAACAGCGGTAAAACAGAAGTCAGCCTATTGATCAGACAAATCTTTACTACTAATGATGGACAAATGGTCTAACTACCATGCATCAAAAATTGCTGAAAAAATATTGGAGGATCACGGAGTAATTCACAAATATCCGATGGTTAATAACTTCTGACCGAGATTGTACAATCACGGACCTACATGTACATACGTTAACGAGGCCCACAGTTGGAAATTCGTCAAAAACCAGCCGTTCCTCTTCGCCAGGTTTTCCCTTATTCTGTCCCTTCAGGATCCTCATGGCCGTGATGGTCGACATCCCCATCCCCTCACCAATAAACAGAATAAGGTTCTTTGCCACGCCATAGTTGTTATGTCGGCGCACGGCCTTGAAAAGTTCGACCTGCTCGAAATTCATCCATTTTTCTTTCGCTGAAGGTCAAAGGTAAGGTCAAGGTCATTTGGGCAAGTCAGCCGAAGAAACTCATTGAGCACCTTTAAGATACCCATTGTTGGTTTCGTCAGTGATACTGACGAAACCAAAATGGGTATCTTAAAGGTGCTGTAGTTCGTATTGTAAACATCACGGTTTGTTTATTTACATGGTTGATTATAATAGTTATTTTTCCTCGGACAGGTGGCAGCACCGTGTATACCAAAACATTAATGTTATCTATTTTTATATCTACATGTATCTTGAAAATATTCTTGTAACTGAAATATAATTTGACGCTCAAAAACAAACAAAAAGTTGTGAAAGGCGAGATTTAATTCGATTTTATATGATTTGTTAGTACATGTACCTGACGTTGACAATAGGTGGCACACCGTAATGTTTACAATTCGAACTAGAGCACCTTTAAAGCTGAACTTAAAAGACTAGCATGATACCCATGGCGAGCACATCGGCGCACAGGATGCATGTGGTGAGAGGATGGCATAAGCTAATGACATGAGCTAATGATACCTTATGGTTATGGCTATGGCTATAGCCGTCGTTACACTACATAAAATCCCCGGGTTTTTTGCAGTCACACCTATGAAGTGCCGGGCTTCAAGAAACCCGTGTCTGAAAAACTCAGGTTTTTCAAACACGGCAATCTCGCCGTGCTTTTCGAAATCCCCCTGTTATCGTTAGTTCTTCGCACGGCGACAGGTGGCGCAGCCATTATGTGACGTCGTTTTCGCGCCTCCAACAATGTGGGCCAATACAGAAATGACCGAAGAGTAAGTGCATGCAGCGCAACTGTCGCCGGGCTACTTAACTACAATGTAGTGGTGTGACCTCTCGCAGGGATTTGGGTTTTACATGGGTTTGACACTGGTCTGGAAAAACAGGGGTATTTTCAACAGGTGTAACCTTAGCTATTGTTTATTCGTGCAATAGACCTTCAATCTATACCCTGGCACAGTAGAACATTGAACTGTCCCGTTCAGGGGACAACTCTACTAGGATTATGTTCTGAGACCACCGCTAGGCCTGTGCCGATATGTTAGGTATCCCTTCACCTTAAGTAAACTTACGTTCAAGTTCTCTTGGATTTTCTGGCACGTTTTGAGGAACTGGGCCCGCTTGGGTAAAGAGCACATGTAACAGGAATATAAATCCAAACATCGCAAAATTCCCAGCAATATTCCACGACGCCATTTTGGGAAAAGGCGTTCCGATGTTCAAGACAAGAATATGGCGATTGCGGAATGCTTGCCGGTAGGCCTACCGCCCGTTTTGTCTTGCTGTTCCATATAAGTTGGCCTTGGCCCCTGGTTTCTTTCTTTGCGAAATATCGCCTTTTAAAAACTGACTGATAGGTATAGAACATACATGGTTTATGATGATCTGATATTCAATAGCAACGGTGTCGCACTGACACAATTTATTGGGGTTTTATTCAGTCGGGAGCAGCTAGTCAGGAGACTTGTCAAATAATTCTAAGTGAGAAAGACAGCTAGCGCACGAGCTATTCACAAAAACGAATACGTTCATGGCCACACCGTGTTGCTTGAGTGTGACACAGAAAAGAACAATTGGATATCTAGGCCAATGAAACAGCTGAGATTTATATGATATCGTTGAAACTGAAATAATGATAATAATAATGTGTGGGCTTAAAGTGCCTTTTACATTCAAGTGTCAAGGCACTTCACAATTATTACCCCAGCTCTTGGCCAGCCCCTGTTCATTCCAATTTCATATCTCCACTCCGCGGGGAGTATTACAGTCACGGCAGCCAATTTCAGCGCTGTTGGACTAACATTCACATAGACCATCACTACCAGCCAGGGTGTGAAGCAAGTGAGGCAAAGTGACTTGCTCAAGGTCACAAGCGAGCATGTTTTTTCTTGGTCAGGACTGGGAATCGAACCCGGGACCTTCTGATCAGGGCCCATATTCATAAAACTACTTAAGTCTAAGTGTGACACATATTCTTTGTTCAATACAAAAGGTACATGTAAGTATCACACTTAGACTTAACTAGTTTTATGAATATGGGCCCTGGGTCCATATTCATAAAACTACTGGGGCCATAAGTGTAAAATTTCGCTTAAACTATTGTTACAAACAAAAGATAAGGGAAATTTTACACTTAAGATGTTTTATGCATACGGCCCCTGAAGTCTAAGTGTGACACTTATCTTTTGTTCAACACAAAATATAAGTATCACACTTAGACTTAAGTATGTTTATGAATATGGACCCTGGAGTGTACGTCTCGCTAACCATTAGACCACGCCGCTCATCTACCATTTCTCTGAAATTTTTACGAACTTTTGAATATTTCAGATATTTGATTCGAAATTGATTTCATTATCATACAACCTTATCATGGAACCTTTGGAAAAAACTGGCATGAATATACCTCTTTATTTTTGCAGTATAATTTTGAAAAACTGCATGATTTTGATTCCTTTTTCTTCATTTTTTGCCATTTATTCAGATTACTCTCTCATATCATTGAACAGGTCAGAAAATTACATGGAATCTTTTTTCACTGGACTGTGTGAGCCTGATGGCATTCGATTTTTTTCAAAATTCTTGAAATTATCAAAATATCAAATGTGAAAATTCAATTGATATTTTGCAATTTCACAAAATCGAAGCGAGATTTTCGAAAACTTTCTTTACTGCAATTGTTAGAATTAGTGGTAGGATGGTATGATATCGATTTCGAATCAAATATTTGAAATTTTAAAAAGTTAAGTTTTTCGTGATATTTTGAAATTGTGATATTTCTGTGATATTTTGCCCATATTTGTTTAATCTCTGTACATTCCGATTAAAAGTGATTCAATGAAGCCTAAGACGTGCCAGTTCAGCTGATGTCTATTTTCTAAATATTTTTCCTATCATTTTTCAGGGGGTATGAATAAATTCGAGCTTAACTGTATAACCAAAAATATATAACACCAAAAATATACGACTTGAAAATCACCAATTTCGGCATGTTCAACAGCACGTTGCAGCCGAACCATTGAACCGATTACTAATTTCTCTAGCAATATGGAAAGATGAGGTTTTTTTCAAAACAATGACATTTGTTACCGCTTTCAATTCCAAGTATTAATTGCGATATAGCGCCCAAAAAGTGACCACTTCAAGCCCCATTTCTCCTTGCGTACACCATCGTTCCCGGGCGATATAGTTCATGTCCTCTGAGCAGACGGAAAGCAAGTAAACTGATCGGTCGGGAAGGGGGCTGCACGAAATGCCGAAAACAGGCCTAAACAACCCATCTTTCGAGCGCTATATCTCACCTATTTCGGGGAATTGACTCGTCAGACAAGTCTCATGTGGTAGGAAAAGACTTCTATTTTCGATTAAGATATAGAAACCACAAGAAAATGCTGGGCTGATAGCGTTAAAGAAAGTAGCTAGATTTGCAGATTTCGAGTTGTATATTTTTGGTGTTATATATTTTTGGTATAACCCAATGAACACAGTACATGTACTATTTTCGTCTATTCATCTATCGACGCCCAGTCTCGGGCTTGAATTTAGGTTTAGGTTTTATCATAAGCAGACTTCTGACCTGCATTTGCATACGGAAAGTTTACACTCGGCAATTTCCGAATGTAATCGCTGACATCAACGCAGATTCTATGAATTCCCTTTGTGTGGTGCAGATTGAGGGTGAGAGGTCAGACTAATTATATTTCAACCAATGGGAGCGTTTGTTATTGTTTACACTTAGCGAACAGAAAGAACAGAGCATGTTTTGTCTCTATCCACATAACAATCGATTTTGTGTCCTTTTTTGGCGAGTAGCTTTCTTATGAAGTGGAAAGAAGTAGTCATTGAGGTACAATAAGGAATCACGAAAGACACTGGTCTGGTAAATGAGAGACAGTGCAACACGTGAAGTCGGACAGGACGCGCCTTTGGGATGACACCTACGTAAGGAGTGTCAAAAAAGTTACAATCACTAATCATCATTATTTTTCTTTCTGACTGCCTTGTCCTCGACATCCAATGGGCACCATCACCGTGGAGAATCGGCAGCGCATTAGCCGAGTTTCTCAGGTGGCAGCACTGGTATCCGAGTCGAACATGGCGGCTGTGTCACATATCGATGTGTGTGTTGCCGACTAAAACGCGAAAGATGGAGAGTTTCGGTCGAGGTGAGCGAATTTAAGTAAATTCGAGGATGATCTAGTGATAATTTGCAATAGAACACGCCGAAATATAGGTGCTGAAGGAGTGTTGTTTCTTTGTTTGAAGTGGAAATGTTCGTAGTGTAGGCCGGTTGTTTCATTGATCGCAGTGACCAGCTGGTGACACTTGAACATTTCCACTTCAAATGTAAAATCGACTACGTAATTCCAATTAAGGAAGCTTTAGATTAGATAAACTGGAGGTCATCCTCGGCATGGTCTAAGCGTGTATACCTTTCATCTTCGGTACATTTGCTCCCCGCTTTGGAGTTGACATCTTCAACATTTGTGACGCAGCCGCCATGTTCCGACTCGGATACCAGTGCTGCCACCTGAAAAACTCGGCTAATGCGCTGCCGATTCTCCACGGTGACCATCGTCTGATCGGACGTGCAGCGTTTTTATGGTCCATACATTATCAATGACACAATGTAGGGACTATCTTGATATCACTGGGTAGGTAGGAAATTTTTATTTCTGTCTATCTGTCTTCTTCCACACTCAATTGTCACACGATTCCAAGAAAACCACTCAATCACTGTAAAATCAAGTAGTACCATCATATAGTCTATATTTGTATCCAGGTCTGAAAGGTTAGATAGTTTCAAAAAAATTAACTTACGGTGGTTTTTGAAGACTGTTTTATCCTGAAGTGATGAAGTTAAATATTTCCCAGTTTTTGTTTGTTTGCTTCGGGCTGGTACGATGGATCTGTATCCAGCTCGACCACTTTGCCCTTCCTCTGATCCCTGAAGACAGTCAGTGAGTCTCCTCCCCGCCCGGCCCCTTTCCAGCCTGGCCCCTTCCCCGCCTCGCCCTCACCCCTGCCCCCACCACTGCCCTCCCCTGTTCTTCCCCTCCCCGCCCCTTCCCCTCATTTGTTTGCCCTTCCTCTCTATCTGCCTACCCTGCATGTGTCCTTCACCAGGAAGACATTCCAGGAGGATGGGAATCCCAAGAACCTGACTGCTGTGCCATGCACAGAGTCATACCCCTCCTTGCCCTTTCTTCACTCAATTTCCATTTTCTGATGTAGGGACCATCAAATTTGCTGTCAAGCAAATTCCACAGCTCTAGTTCACCTTGGTGTTCATGGAAGCGGAATTTGAACTTCTGGTCAATAACCAGGCTTTCTCCTCCCCGGCATGTCTAAATGAACTCGAATTCATTCTCCACGATGCCTGCCATGTGCTTGTGTGCCAATTCACTGATTATCTCCCCGCTTTTCGAAAAAAAGTGGGGAGATATTGTTTTACCCTCCGCCGTTAGTCCGTCCGTCTTTAGCGGCTGTTCGTTCGAAAGCGACATCTCCTCCTTGACCGTTAAACGGAGGAGTTTGAAACTATATGAAAGAGGCCCCTGCAGTCTTGATTGATCCCAGTGCACGACACAGTGTCGTGGAAAAAAAACAACCTCCGTACAGTGTCGGCAAGCTTCGGTAACCTTTGGAGAGTCTCTGTTGGGAGAGTTACAAATGTAGGAGAACTTTGTCACAGAAACAGCGACCGCTCCAGCAGTGCACAACGTATTGACAAGACGCGGAGAAGATGAAATCGCTGGAACATTTTCAACTGTTACTTTTGTGCCTAGTGATGGGGAAAATCAAAGGTAAGGTGTTCTTAATGTATCTGTTGTTACGAATTCTGTTTAATTCTTGATATGTAGGCCTGAGCCTAGCCCGATTATCATGTGAGCATGCTCCCACAGGTTTTTGCTGGAAAATGGATGCCCCTCGTCCGAGAGAGAGCAATAAAAATAAGTATGTACGTACATGTACAATAACAGCAATTCTATAATATTTCTGAAGGCCTTCGTACATTGATTGACAAGCCGTTTGTTACGGTGGCCCATAAGGGACATTTTTGTTTGATTTTACATGTATATTTTTATTTTTTTCACTTATGTTCTTATTTTTTTCACTTATTCTAAAAACCTAGTTTACAGAAAACGTATCGAGATAAAAACCACGTTTTGCTCGACGAAAACCACGTTATCAATATCTGCAATACCATGCATTACCACCACAAAACCTGGTTCATGTCGTGATAATGCTTGCTTTTCAGACGGATAAACTTAGTTTTAACACAAAAACCTGTTTTTTTGTAAAATAAAGTTAGTTCTGGTGGAGAGAAAAAAGGTTTTGCAAACAATCTGGGGCCATATTCATAATACCCTGCTCAGCCTAGTTGGCAACTATTTTGAGCCTAGCTGCCAACTAACCCTAGTTGGATACTAATCGTTATTCATAAAATACCGCTAAGCTTAGTTGACTGCTATGTTGTGTGCTAACTTTAGAGGTGATCTTGGGTACCTCTAAGTCACTAGTTGGTAACTATATCCTTCATTCGCATGTTTTGGCGAGACGAATTCTTGAACTGGCTGAGTTACATCGTGCAATGAGGAGGGAAGAGTATTCAGAGACAGGCGTAATCCACCAAATTGTTCAAGAGATGTCGATTTTCACGGAAGGGATCATGTTAAAACGGATTTAGGCCTAATAGCACCCAAAATTCATCATCCAACGAGACATAGTCATGCACTATTTCCGTATCAGCAGGTGCTTACTGCATTACAGTAGGCCCCTATTACGCAACAGGAACATTTCAAATGGTTGTTGGCGACCCCAAGTCTCACAGGCCAACATCCTGCCGAGTTGTCAACAGAGTTTCGCGAGCATTATGTGGGAAAGTTAACAACTTTGTTAAGTTGCCTGAAGAAGGGCAAGTTAATGTAATTAAAGACGGATTCTACAGGATCAGGGACTTTCCAGGTGTTATAGGTTGTGTTGATGGAACACATATTTGGATAATTTCACCTCATTTTAATGAGGCTGACTTTGTCAACAGGAAATGTTATCACTCCATAAACGTTCAAGTGATAGTTGACCATATGCCACAATGTTAATCCATGCCATCCCTATTGAAAGTGAAACTGACGCGTGCTGTTACTTGTGGTTTGGGACACGGCCAACTGCTATGTTAACAACCAACTAGTCCTAGTTGACAACTACCTGGCACTGTCCCTAGCAGGGTGTTATGAATATGAAAATAGCAGGAAACTATGGAGCAGGCAACTAGGCATTTGGCAGCCTGCTAAAGCCAAGTTGGCTGCTAGTTTAGCAGGGTTTTATGAATATGGCCCCTGGTTATTTTAGATAACCTTGTCTACATGTACAAAACAATGGGTTTTGTCTGGACGCAAGGGCCAAACGCACCGCGTAGCGGCCAACAGCGAAGCTAGCCAAAGACTTGTCACGGGTCAATCAATAGAACTGGACTCATAGGAAATATGCACCTAATGTCCAGATGGAATATACCGGACGGTTGGTTCACGTTTTTAGTGACTGTGAACGTAGATGGGTACATTATGTAGCGATACGCTGACAGATTTGCTGGGGACTTGCTCTGTGGATGTTGTAAAATGCGATTTTTGGAAGATTATTCTGATTTGCAACGTCATTTTTAATTAACATAAAAATATGTTGAGTAGCTGGGATATGTTTATAAACATTTATTGAGCAGCNTAAAAGCCAAACTTTGTTAATTATAAGCTTAATTAGCATATTTTTTTAAAAATCTGCGGTTATACCGACAGGCGCTAGGCATGACTGCGTCTTTTCCAACAGAGTTTGCTTCGATGCGACATGGCATGTTGACGTAAAATTGCTCAAGGAAATTTTTTCGGCCTTTCCAACAAAGCCATCTTTCTGGGCAATCCGGAAATAGGATCCAGTTATTTAGGGTGAAAGTTCACTTAGATGCTTCGTACCTAACGTACCGTACAAGAAATGTTTTTGTAATCATTGTTATCAATGAATTATCACGAGTTTAAGTTGGGCAGTTCGGCGGCACCCAATGGGTATAGATCGACCTTAAGTAGTTTTATGAATATGGGCCCTGGAGTCCGTCTCGCTAACCACTAGACCACGCCACTCCTCTACCATTTCTCTGAAATTTTTACGAATGTCACATTAAAAATGAAGCGACTGAAAGGGGGTGGGGAGATTTTGCCGAAGACCGTAAACCATGGTAAACTAGCCAATCAAAAGTTCCGTTACAAAAAAATAGACTGTCAAGTGAGACCATCATTATTATAGCAGTTTCAGAGCGAGGGTAAACGTAGTGGGTAGCGGTTTATAACTGCGGAGGGAGTTTACCTTACCATTCACTTTATTGATAAATCCATACGTTACATGTATCTTTGTGGATATTGCATACTTTTTGAGTTAATAGCAAGGTTTAGCACCTTTCCGACTCCGACTCCGACTACAATACGGGAATGGATTGCAGTCCGCTATGGACATCCTTGATAAAAACGATTTGATAGACGTTTGCAAATCGTAAAATGCCACAACTTGAAGGCAGAAAAATTTGGCCTTATAAATGGGAAGTGTGGATAAATAACGAATATTGAAGTCGTAACCCTACTCGTTACGACTTGAAACACGAGTATAATATTTGTGATGTATGTGCACTTCCGATTACGAGTCAAAATTATTCTGCCACAAAGTTATGCCATTTTAAGCTCACTACATTGGTGCAGCGTCCGTCGTCGTGTTCCGTTAGCAGGGCACGTTTCGTAACCGCTGGAGCTATTGATCTGAAACTTGGTACATATATACCCCTAGGTTAGATGACCCACGGCACCAAGTTTCGGTCCCATTCGACTCTCAGTTTGGCCACCAGGTGGCAGAAACCAAAAACACAAAAAGTGCAGTAACTCCTGAACTAATGACTAGATCATCTCCAAATTTTTATCATAGGTGTAGCTAATAAGGATACATAACATATATAACGGGTTTAGCTAATAAGGATACATAACATATATAACGGGTTTTTGATTTGACTTACTTTTCAAGGTCACAGAGGTCAAAGTTCGACAAAAGTGACGAACTTGCCACAGTTTGTCATTATTTTACCGAGCGACTTGATATCTTGCATAAACATGCATTGGAGGGGTACCTTAAAAAATACCAAGTTTCGGCCCGATTTGACATCCAGTATGACCGCCAGGTGGCGTAACCTGAAAATCATGTAAGTGCTATTACTCGGGAACGGCTTGACGCAGAGTGCTCAAATTTGATATTTACCTCCATCTAGATGACCTTTACATGCATGTCAAATTTCGGTCTGATTTGACTTCAAACATGGCCACCAGGTGGCGTAACCCAAAAATCATCAAAGTGCTGTGACTCAGGAACGCCTTAACCCAAAGTGCTCCAATGTGATATGTGGCCCCCTGGAGATGACCTTTATGTCCATGTAAAGTTTCGGCCCGATCGGACATCCAATATGGCCGCCAGGTGGTGTAACCCGAAAATAATCAAAGTCCTACCTGGGAATGACTTGACCCAGATTGCTCATAACTGATATGTACCTCCCTCTGTCATTGGACTATTATGTCCAACCCAGTGAGCACATGGTCCATGGACCATTTATATGAAAGAGGTCCCTGCAGTCTTGATTGATCCCAGTGCACGACACCCTCCGTGCAGTGTCGGCAAGCTTCGGTAACCTTTGGAGAGTCGCTGTTGGGAGAGTTGGGAGAACTTTGTCACAGTAACAGCGATCGCTCCAGCAGTGCACAACGTATTGACCAGACGCGGAGAAGATGAAATTGCTGGGACATTTTCAACTCTTACTTTTGTGCCTAGTGATGGGGAAAATCAAAGGTAAGATGTTCTTAATGTATCTTTTGTTACGAATTAATTACCACCTGTTTAATTCTTGGTGTACATGTATGCCCCTGAGCCTAGCCGATTACCTTCTGACCACAAAATCATACACCCACAGGGTTTTGCAGGAAAATGAATGCCCCTCGCCCGAGAGAGAGAGCAATAAACGTACATGTAGGTATATGGACATGTGCAGTAACAGCAATTCTATAATATTTTTTTTTCTGAAGGCCTTCGTACATTGATTGACAAGCCGTTTGTTACGGTGGCCCATAAGGGACATTTTTGTTTCATTTTACATTTTTATTTTTTTCATACTTTTCTCTGTGGAATAAACTTTATTCCGTGGAGTANCAAAATTTATTTTTAATTGATCTTGTCACAAACGTGGTTAAGCTATGTTCTCCTGACATTTCACTCACTAATAAGGCCATTTTTGCCCATCAGGGAAGTTTGTAAACTAATTATTTTGAAAATATCAAAATCTGATATTTTCATGATATTTCTAAATTATTATCGTACGGTACTCTACATGTACCACACAAACATTTTCTTTTTTTTCATGGAGAGAGAGTCTTAATCCGAAAGGTGTTATTTATTCACTGAGTATTAGTAATAATGACAATGAGATAATTTATAGCCATTTATCATTTTGATAATTTGCCATTATTCATATATTTTCCACGTAAATTACACAACTATATGATATTGAACCACGGAGACCTCAGCTACGTTGATTTTAATGTGCCACATAGATATCAGAGTGTCTTTACACCTCTCAGCCCCCATTCTATATTATAAGTAACGGTGGCACTTTAAGTTCGACTCCTAACTCCTCCGTGGTATCTGATCGAAATGGCACCATCTGCACAGGGGATGTTGAGAATGACATGGGGGTGGTCCTTAAGTGGGTGGCATTATATTTTTTTGCACCTTATGCCATCCTCTGGCCAAATGCCTTCTGTGAGTATGACTCACCACGGGTATATATGAAGTTCCATAAGAGTCATAATTACTGAATTAACACATGTCTTAATTCGATTTAAGACATGTCTGAAATTATTTAACATATATCAATTGCTAATTACTCATTAGGGAATGCATGGATTTGCAAACAAAGTTGTGATTAGTATTCCTTGTGCCCCTGCCTATATTTTGGTGCCAAAAGATTTTAGATTTTTGCAACTTTTTTGAGCATGCGCCATCTATTATTTAAAAAAATAACTAAAACCTTTACAATCCGAAACTCTAGAACACTGTTCTAGAGTTTCGGATTGTAAAGTTCCAGCCTGAAGAAGACCCCGGTTGGGGTCGAAAATTCGCAAACACTCTGGAAATTGCCTTTTTATTTATCATAATATCAAAATCAGCATATAATCAAGGAAAACTGATATTCCATTGTATTTCGAACATTCCTGTTAAAGTGCTTTTCAGAATGTCCAGTCGTTTTTGCACTCATTTTACCTTGCAATAGAACCTAACCACAAACCACCAACTGGCCAATTACGTGTGCATGTCAATTCACGGTTGACTGACTTTAATAGGACCTTGTCTAGGTCTATACTCTGGTTCAAGATAATCATGCGATCATGCTCACGTAACTGGCCCATTTGTGGTTTGTGGTTAGGTTTCATTGCAAGGTAAAATGAGTGCAAAAATGACTGGACATTCTGAAAAGCACTTTAGTATGAGTTTGAAACCTTTGGCAATTTATATTTCATGGTCTTGGTCTTGAGGTCTATGAAAAACAAATGCCATTGAAAAATCATTGACGTGTGATGAGGCGGCAAATTAAAATGATGTTTCTCTTCTTCTGGCTTCCTGTACATCATGCTGTAAAACTCCAAATGGCAAAAAGCAATATTCAGTATCTCCGGCCCATTGATAACGCAAAGCAATAACACGTTTTTAATGGATGATGATGGTCACACAACACGCAACTGAAAATTGGTGCATAACCCGCTCAGAAAAGAAGATTTTTTATGAAGCGGTCCACGAAGCGTCGATGGATGCCGGATATGCACAGGTGAACATTTGTAAGGGTAAGCGCACACTGACGGCAAATCTCAATGCAGTAGGGGTGTCAACTGTACAACGACCAGGGAACACTGGTGGAAACCTCGTCCTAAATAAATACAGAAAGAGTAGCCAAAAAATGGATTAGTTATACTTTTCTTCCCCTATGGTCCATCCTCGCACCCAGGGTCTTCACAACCGGCCCCCCTATTCGCGCTTGGTTCAGGCCCTGGCGACATCCATGCCATTTCGTTGGGGAAGCAGCGGAGTACTGAACTCCGCCGAATTCAGCCAATCAGAGCGAAGCTTCTATTATCCCGTCTTGGTCATATCCCAAAATGGCATCTGTGAAAACTTCTCGATTCGCTGACAAACTCGCTGAGTTTCTGATTGTTCCTGAATAAACTTCGCGTCAACATGGTTCTCAGGGATTATTTAGATAAAGAGGACGTACCAATGGGATCAGAACAGGAAGGTATGGTCCAGTTCACGTGTTTGGGGCAGCTGTTATTCGACAGCGTGCAAATTAATGGAATGAGATACAATGCTATGAGTCTGCTATCCGGTACTCGTAACACCAGATCTGTGTGCAGACGTTGAGTAGCACTAGGCGCGATTTTTGTCTATTACATCAAGTGGTATTCCCCCACTGCTTTGCATGGTTTACTTGTGAATTACCGATTGGCGAGTACACACGAGGGAATGTCTCTCTTCCCCAGCGAAACGGGGTGGATGTCGTCAGGGCATTGAGGGAGGGTACGACCGTAAATGAGGGAGGGTACGACCGTAAATGACCTGAGATTCTCAGGATGCCTATGGTCTGCCTAGCCGTGTATTTAAAAAACAGATTTAATTGGAACATTTAAAAAATGCACCGATTCTTCTATCCTGCCATGAAATAATACTTGATTTTCAACAACACTGCTAATGGATTTGTCACCCGTTAATGATGTTTGTTCGTGTATTCCCTCAAACAATCACTTTTCTTGCCTGATGCGTCGACAGATGCTGGACATGCACAGGTGGACAGAGTAATATGATTGGCATTGAACATTTGTAAGGGTAGGCGCAAACTGACGGGAAATCTCAATGTGGTAGTGTCAACTGTACAACGACAGGGAACACTGGTGGAAACCTCGTGTTAAATAAATCTAGAAAGAGTAGTCAAAAAGTTAGATTAGTTATTCGAAAATCTTTCTAAAATGCCATTCAAGCCGAACCCTCCGCCTTACAATGAGGAAAAACCCCTGTGGCACATCAGGCCGAAGTTCCTTTTGTGTTTTACGTCGTATTTTGCGAAATATAGACCTTTCCAACAAAGATGGCGGTCTAACAGCTCTCTCATCCATTCGGAAAGACCTGAGGCGAACTGCTTAAAATCTGTCCACTTGGCGGCGCATTTCACCTCGGACACAAGTCCAAGGCAGCCATATTGTTTATCAAAAAACCCACGTGACCGACCGTGGGACTATTTTGGCAGAATTTTGGCCTGTTAAGGTGTTCAACCTTATTTGCTGGATAAGTTGAGGCATATATTATATATAAACTTACCGGTATCTCACCCAATCTGCCAATTATTGAGGTGCTGCAGGTGTTAGGGGGCGACCGCATGCAAACCCCCAGAAACGCATGGAAATCGTTGCACCTTCAAGATGGCTGCCTTGGAACTGTGTCCGAGGGGAAATGCGAGTGTCTACGGAAATTGCCGAGCAGTTGCCTTCGGAAGTTCCGAATGCTCTCTCATCATATGACCTCAGATGCACAGTATGCACCGCTACTCACTCGCAGTTCGGCCGAAATCATAGTGCAACCTCATTTACAGGCGTGCGTAATGTTAGTCTGGTTCCCTGACCTGCTGTATGGTGGCGCTGACTGATGGTGCGATACAGAGGTCAGGTCAACGCCACCGTTAAAGGCAAGCTGTTGTTGTGCATTTTCATATTGCTTGAATCCAGGCCCCTCTCAGAAAAGCAGAAAAGACACCTCCACTTGACTGTTTTTATGGTCCAGTGTGATCACTGTGCTTTATAGACACAAGGTCGTATTCATAAAGCGGTTCTATCATTAGAACCGTCTTAGGCCGGTTCCAGGGTATCGTCAAACGCTATACTTGGAACAGGTGTAAAGTTTTTCAGTGTTTCCGTGTGTCAGTGTTCCCCTTATTGTTCTGGAAACACTGGCAGATAGATCGACACGTTTCTCTGTGTGTCCTCCATTGTCGAGTCGCTGCTTATTCCGTCAGACAATAGCAGGGGAACACTCGCAGATGGGGAACGCTCAAAAACGTTACACCGGCCTAAGACGGTTCTAACGATAGAACCGCTTTATGAATACGACCCAATGAGCCAAGTCCCAAAAATTACAGCTTAATTACATTACATAATCAAAAACAAAGAAATTCACCAAACATGAAAAACAGGTACAATTTTCTCAGAGAAAAAGCATGTAAATGACACATTCAGGGAGTGGCAACAATGTCACAAACCCATAGAACCTGGGGTGGCAAGGGTGTCTTGACCAGCATTTCACAGACACCACACAAGCTCAGTACATTATTTAGAAGAGAACCAGTAAGTAAAATCCAGATCCAATATATGGCCGCCCTGTTTTGAAAAATTGGCAACATTTCATGGAACTCATTTGTGGAGTAGGGTACTATATCTGTTGAAAATACTGTACCCGCGCCCCAATACCGTCCTGGGCGGGAAATCAGAGTAGGCGGCTGATTGTCATGTGGGCCGAGCTTTGTACCGTCAGTATTGTATAGAAATTGCCGTCAAGCGAATAGGTCCTATTGGTATGCAACAGCAATTTTAGCATGTCAAAACTTCGCGGCGCTCTGGTGATTCACGGACTACATCTCATGGTCTGATCATTTTACAACGAGGCCTGTTGCATACCAATATGGCCTATTCGCTTGACGGCAATTTCTATACAATACCGGCCGTACTAAGCTCGGCCCACATGACAATCGGCCGCCTACTCTGATTTCCCGCCCAGGACGGTATTGGGGCGCGGGTACAGTATTGCTACCAAAAGAGGTGGACTGGGTAGAAAAAAACACGAACTTTATGATACGCATGTTGTTTGATCTTCAAAATGTGACATTTCTTGGGAAAGTGTTCCGACAACTAGGTCTTTTGTTTCAGCTTATTAGTGCATTCTACATGTAAGACCCGTCTCATTCAATTCCTTTCGACAGATAAAGCCCGCAGGTACCTTTATTTTCGTCATATAACTTGTACTGTCATGGTATTTTTGTTCACGAAGTGACGTTATTTTCGTGCCACATCATTTCTTGTCACACGGGTTTATTCACTTAATATAGCACCAATTGGCACGAAATTTCACTAATAAGTGTAATGTAACGCCAAGTTATGTCTCTTATAGTAGAATTTACATATTATTCGCGTTTTTTCGAGAAATCGACACTTTTGTTTGGGGCATAATCGCCGATGTATGGACGAATGTATACATCATCATGAAACGGCATTTTTGTGTACAAAATAACGAGAGCATGCAAAAAAATCAGAAGAATATATCACCTTTACACAACGATGTGTATCACGATCTCCTCCCCTATTTATTTTGAACCGTATGTAATCCTTCATCACCGAGAAATAAGCAGAAAAGTCCAGAATTGCCCCGTAGCAGACGAGTCAGGTCGCCATTTTGTTTGATCCACGCATAACCGACGTGTATGGAGATACGATGTGTGTACACACATATAGTGCACGAATGTTCAGGTAGCCTTCTTGGGACTAAAATAAAGGGATGCCTTATGGATGAGTTGATAATTGGGGTCAGTGTTGATGGTGAATATAGGCCATCGCCGCATTTGGGTTATCAGTATTGTCCAGTGGGTTCAGTGTTACGGCTATGGTTGTCTATGACCATGGGTTCGAGCCCGGGTGGTGGAAGAAATTTTTTTCTCCATTTCTTTTCTTTTATTCACAAAGATTTTCTCTGTTTGGATGTAAGGACTTGTCCTGCTATCGAGTTTCTTTCCGCTGCCCAAACCAAACATCTATACCCCCAGCAACTACATTGTAACTGCAGTCTCATGATCTGAACGTCACTTCGTGAACCCGGTCGCCACCAGGCTTGTGACATGTTTTATTTCCAATGCTCCAAAAATTCCCCGCGAAAAATTCACACCGTCGGCTTGCCCTTAAAGGTGCTCTAGTTCGAATTGTAAACATTACGGTTTGTTCATTTACATGGTTGATTATAATAATTATTTTTCCTCGGACAGGTGGCAGCACCATGTATACCAAAACATTAATGTTATCTATTTTTATATCTATCTTGGTAAATATATATTCTTGTAACTGAAATATATTTATGATTTTACGCTCAAGACAAACAAAAAGTTGTGAAATGCGAGATTTAATCTGATTTTATCTGATTTGTTAGTACCAGAAGTTGACAATAGGTGGCACACCATAATGTTTACAATTCGAACTAGAGCACCTTTAAGGTTACGACTTTATTAGTCTCTACACTCTACATTTAGGTTCCGAATGGACCCTGACAATAAACTTTTACCCGGGGACAAAAGAGTGGCTGCAGGGGTTCTTTGATGGAAGCAGAGGGACGTGCGGTTGGATCCACTTAACTAAAGACCCCATCAACGATAATGGAGCGTACGTATAAAACATGCATGGTTTCCAAAGCTGAGGCAAAGGTCATGCATTTTCATGGCTGATTTTTGAAGAAGGTTATACTAATGAATGTCAACACTGTGACAGTTAGTGTGACTGTTCTCTCATAGCAGGGTTTGCTGTAACGTTTTTCAGTGAGGCCTGTGAGCCAGTGTGACAATACAATAGATTGACGGAATAAGCGACGACTGGACAATGGGCGACACACAGAGAAACAGCGAGTTCGTTTCCCAGTGTGTTCCAAACAATGGGAATCACACAGAAAAACGGCCACACTGAAAAACGTTACACCTGGCCCATATTCATAAAACCTTGCTAGCTTAGTTGGCTGCTAGTTGTGTACATCGGCCTGTACAAACTAGGCACTTTAGCAGGCAACTAAGCCTAGCAGGGTTTTAAGAATATGGGTCCCGACTTCTATTGTATATTATTCTCCATAGATTACAAAATACTTTTCAACGCGAAGAAGAGTAAATTTATAATTTTCAGAAATGGGTTAAGCATGGCGCACACGAGCGACTAAAATGGGGGCGACTACCGATGCGACTACTAGGTCGCATGCGATAATTACCTTTGAGGTCGATCAGTGATGTCATCCGCGACACCACTGATCTCCCAGTGAAGCATTTGTCGCAAACGAGTCAAAAAAACCTATAAAAAAAAAACTAAAAATATGTTCAGTCGCTCCTGTAGTCGCAAGGCTAGTCGCCTAGAAAATCGCTCAAAAAATCGCTCGTGTGCGCCATGCTTAAAGGGCACCGCACACTAGCGATTTTTTCGAGCGATTTTGTAGGCGACCGGCCTTGCGACCACAGAACCCCCCTTGGTTCGTGCACCCCGGGACTGAGCACTGAGGCATGCTCGGAAAAATCGCAATTTGGAAGCATGAAAACACTGCACTGCAAAAAGTGGCCAAGGCGCCATGCATGATATTCCGGCTCGCTCGACTTCCGGTCGCACTGCTCGCAGCGCCGCCCTGTCGTGATTTCCGGCACTCCGGTTCCTCATTGTTTGCTGGTGAATATCTAGCCGTGAATTTAAGCTCAGCGTGATGTAATAGGTTTAAGCTGACACAGGTAATTCGGGGTTAAGTTCAATTGGTTATTTGTTATGGAAAAAGGGTTTAGGTGGAGTGGGGCTAGGAGGGTATGAAAGTTTAAAGCTGACCTATCCGCACAAAAAGCCCCCATGCGACGAGCAAGAGAATTACAAACGCCCTGCAAACACCTCAAACGAAGGCTCAGAACAGGATATACCCCACGACGTCAGGAGGGCGCCACCTTATTTGTCTTCAGGCAACAGAGCTGTCAACATCTCCGCATACCTCTCGCACTACTCAAAGAAAAAAAATTGTACTCATTTATACTTATAGACGGGATTCGATCCGTCGATCTTCTGATT
Organism: Notospermus geniculatus; assembly: GCA_002633025.1. Classification (NCBI taxonomy): domain Eukaryota; kingdom Metazoa; phylum Nemertea; class Pilidiophora; order Heteronemertea; family Lineidae; genus Notospermus; species Notospermus geniculatus. The sequence continues at coordinate 49,862 of NMRB01003169.1, forward strand.
TGTAATCCACCACTCTATCCACTCGGCCAACGAGCCAGCTGACAGAAACATGATTTGTGTTGGTCATAGACGTAGACCTTCGACCTACGTAATAATACTACGAATAAGAGAAAACAAGAGAGGTCTTCCAACAAGTTCGGTGGCCGAACGGGTAAGACGGTGCAGCAAAGAAAACAGGGCACGGGTTCGACTCCCAGCTGGGTCAAAAATTTTTCTTTCAGAAAATTGTTCAGCAGGAGCTCACCAGAGGACACCTCTAAAGCTCGAAGACAAATAAGGTGGCGCCCTCCTGGCGTCGTGGGGTATATCCTGTTCTGAGCCTTCGTTTGAGGTGTCTGCAGGGCGGTTGTAATTCTCTTGCTCGTCGCATGGGGGCTTTTTGTGCGGATAGGTCAGCTTTAAGCCCTGTCATTCAAAGGATATACACTGTATACCCAACTTTGGCGGGTGACGCCTGGCGTTTGGTTCATTCTCGCTTTGGTTTTGAAGATGTCTGGCACGCCGTTGGTGTGGTTAAAAGAGGGACATTCCCTCAGAGGTCGCGATGTATTGTCGGTGGTACTGAGGATGCGGAATATAGAGGAGGATGTGCCTGTTGAGCAGGTAGACTTTGCAAGCGTTTCGAAGAAGTATTTGGTTCATTCCTATTCCGCGGAGGATCTCGGCAGGGAAATGAAAGGCTTAACGGGATATGAGATGTCGGTGAGTAGGGGTCTTCATGTTGGGTCAGGGAGAAGAGTGAAACTAGGTAAGGGATAGGAGTGTTGTGATATCACTAGCGCTGTCAATTGGCTCATAGAAGAAGAGGGCCGTATTTTGTTATCCAGAAATCAAAGGCTTCACTGCCACCGGCACTAGCTCTAAAGTTTGTGGAGAGGCGGGTGTCAGTTGTTCAGCGGTTGGTTAGGGTGCGTAGATACTGTTATGTTTTAAAAGGCAGGGTAATATACTTTTAGGTCATTTTGGCAATGGCGAACAAACAGGACACCATTATACAAATAGTGGATGGTAGGGAGTCCAATATGGATTTTTGTTGGATGAAGAAAAGTTATATCGGACGAGGCGAAGCCGAGTCCGATATAACTTTTCTTCATCCAACAAA
>NMRB01003169.1:60215-70775 GCA_002633025.1 Notospermus geniculatus
CATCTGGTGCTCACCAGTCTATCTGGCCTGACGGCCATCTAGCCTGGTTCGAATCCATCACATTTCCCGTTTCTGAGGGGGTGAGAGCCTCAGCCAATCATCGGGGCGCGAAGGAAAATCGACGTGCCAATCAAAATCCATGTTACAAATTCGAGCGTGAAGAGCAAAGGAAGTGTCCAACGGTGATTTGTTTCGCGAGTTCTGATTGGCCCGGAGGCGGGGTCAAGTAGGGGTCAGGTTCATTAATAATTTACGCATTAACGGAAAAGATGACATGATTCGGACAAGGCTAGAGACGGAGTCGATAGCCTTGTTTGGACAAGATGGTACAAACTAGGCACCTTAGCAGGCAACTAAGCCTAGCAGGGTTTTATGAATATGGGTCCCGACTTCTATTTCATATTATTCTCCATAGATTACAAAATACTTTTCAACGCGAAGAAGAGTAAATTTATAATTTTCAGAAATGGGTTAGACATCAGATTTTAGTGGTGAGAATGCCTGAAGGTCAGCTCACCAACAATTTGTGCGAGATAAAATTACAGAACTTGAAAAAATGTCACGCACTAATTGTTTGTTAATTATTGACTTCAGTGAACCGACGGTACTATTCCATTCCTGTAAAAATTACATTGGGAGGATGGAACGTTTTTTGATCGGGAGATATGGCGACGATCTAGCGTATTTTAAAAGGGTAAGAAGTGCACGCAACTCAAAGCGTTGTTGCCACAACAAATACAATTTGATATAGAACATCAGAAAATGTAGCCTGACGACAGCCAAGTGGAGGGCGAATTCCAGTGCCCTGCATAAACAGAAAGAAACGTGCATACTTGCAGCCAGCATTACTTAACGGGAGACCCCACTCATTGTAAACTTTTGAATTTTTATCAATTCCAAAATTTCCCACTTCTTATTTACCACTTTTATTTATTTCTTAATCCCTTCTTTACATATAATCCAGGTTATTTTGAGAAACAAAGTGACGGAGTATGTCCTCATGGATCAGTCGACATTCGTACCAATTGTTCGAGGGAAAACCTGGGCGCAAATCCAGTTTGCAGCAACAGGCATCGGTAGGCATTCTTTCTCAGGATATTGACATTAGGGCCGTTTAGACGACCAAGCCAAAAAACCACATTCAGATTCGATCGGATGCAATCCGATCGTCCCGCATTCTGGACCGGATGTGTTCCAATTTTTGGGGTAGCGTTTACACACGCATGTTAATCTGGTCACATTCCGACTTCAAATTACCCTTGTGGAACTCTCCACAGCGAGTGCGGTCGGTGGAGGAAGAAAAACCACACCAATACGCATGCGCGCAGGTAGAATGAATCCGGATTCGGGTCTCATTTGCGTTTAGACGAGAATTTTAATCTGGTCGTATGTGGTTTAATGTGGTCCAATGCGGTCGAATGTGGATTCGGGACCAACAAAATCGGTGGATCATTTTAAATCCACATTGGACCACATTAGATCACATTGGGTAGCGTTTACACGCAAGAGTTTTGAATCACAATCGGATTCGATCGGATCGTATGTGGATTTTTGCCTGCCGTCTAAACGGCCCTATTGTGCAGTGTTCACCATAAAGGCTTGTTTCCACTACAACGGATTTCGCTGCGGTTTGCAGCGCCAGAGCGGTTTTCACAGGCATTCGGATCATCAATACGCCATGTATTCAATCTGAACGTCAGAGAACGATTCGTGCCAACATCGTATCTCTGATGTATATCGGACAGCGCCATATTGCTCCGGGATCTACTTCTTCGGTCGTGCTCGACAAGACTGTTCAAATCTATCGATCTGAATGATCAAAGTTACCAATTAGGCATTGTGAGTGTTGCTACACATAAAAAAATGAGTTGAAGCATGTTACCTTACCTGATGAAGGGTCACTCACGCTATAGCAGCAGGTTGAACTTCTCAAGTTGCGAAGTGAAGGCTGGTCGGCCATTTTGTTTCGACATTGTAACGTTGTCCATCCTCGGTGTTATCACTGCCTAAAATGTGCCTTAATCCACTGAATAACTTCAGATTCTACAATAAATAAAATTATCCCACCGATATAATGCGCAAAGAACCCATTTATGCGTGAAAAAGTATCAGCATTGGTCTGCACTATATCATCAAGTGCGGAAGGTTACGGTCAATGTCACAGACGACCCACTCACTGCCGCGAATCACTGAATTATCTCGTGATTTGCGAGATGATTACTACGCCGAGGCTCCTATATACAGTCGAGGTAGGCTACGATGGCCGCCCGAATGTAGCCGAGTACCTCCGAAGATGACGTCGATTGGCCATGTATCGTTAAACAATCGAAGGATTATCCAAAACCCTGTGAAAACCGCTCCGGCGCTGCAAACCGCAACGGAATCCGTTGTAGTGTACACAGGCCTAAAGGTGCCGCTCCACGTGACAGTTTTTATACCCCCGCCAACGAGTTGGTGGGGGTATACTGTTTTCCACTCGTCGGTGTGTGCGTGTGTTCGTGCGTTCGTTCGTGCGTGCGTTCGTGTGTGCGTTCACATTTCGGTTTCCGCTCATTTAAGGGAGAACGACTGCAGGGATTGCTTTCGTTTCAATGTGGTACATTCCTATTGACAATACGAAGGTTCCTTTCGAAAATCGCACTCGTAGCGCATCCAATATGGCCGCCGTGGCTGCCGTCTTGATTTCGGTTTCCGCTCATTTAAGGGAGAACGACTGCAGGGATTGCTTTCGTTTCAATGTGGTACATTCCTATTGACAATACGAAGGTTCCTTTCGAAAATCGCACTCGTAGCGCATCCAATATGGCCGCCATGGCTGCCGTCTTGATTTCGGTTTCCGCTCATTTAAGGGAGAACGACTGCAGGGATTGCTTTCGTTTCAATGTGGTACATTCCTATTGACCATAGGAAGGTTCCTTTCAAAAATTGGACTCTTAGCGGTTGCAATATGGCTGCCATCTTGATTTGGGTTTCTGCTCATTTAAAGGAGAACGACTGTTTTGATTGCTAGATGACATCGGAATGGGCAAGACATTGCGATGCAGGGAGTGGTTTCATATTAGTATACTGCAAAGGTTCGGCTCAAAAATATCAGGCTCCAGATACCATTTCCCAATGTCACCAATGGCTAAAATAAATTCATGTTGGTTACATTGTAATGACTGTGGCGATCGCATTCATTTTAATACGATAGATACATATTGACTACTGAAAGGTTCGTTTACAAAATCAGAGTCATAGTGTATCCAATATGGCGGCCATTACCACCATCCTGACTTCGATTTCCGCTGATTTAATGGAGAATGACTGCAAAGATTCCTCTTAGTGGGTAAGTAAACTCTTTTTTTGCAGTATCTCATTATTAGTATTCAGATTATTGACAAAATGCTATGGTGAAATGGTGTGAGCAATGCAGTTCGTGTTTTTTCTATAGATGAAAAAAGTTCACACTGAATTCATTTTCAACTACATTTGCTTCATATCAAAGTTCTTTCATTATAAATGTATTTTACATAAAGCATCACCAAAGAACTGAATTGCTATCTGGTCGCTTCCACGTAGCCACACCGGGTGAGAGAATGAATTTGCGTTACCGGTATTAAAATTAACCAAAAATATAGATGTAGTTGGCATTGTGCCCATTTGGATGATGTTTTTAAGCAGATTCCTTCTCTTAGCTAAGTACCAGTATTAATGTTTATTTTTTTCCTTTTGCAGGAAGCAACATCTACTTGATGACACTGACTCACAACAGTTCAGCAACAGAAATATAAAGTATAAATCTTCCTTTCATTTTAGATGTTAGGTGTAGTGCTTTGGTCCTTCGTAACAAACCTTTTCCTGTGCCTGTAATGAATGTGAGACATGCACCTTCCTACCTGGTTATGGGTCCTGCTTGCTGCTTGTATTTACCCTTTCCGGTGTACTGCTTCGTCCTTTGTAACAAACCTTTCCCTCTGCCTGTAGTGAGACACCTTCCTACTTGGTTATTGGTTCTGCGTGCTAGTTGTGTTTACCCTTTTGCACCCAGCCTCATATCTTGCTAAATTACTACTACTACTACTACTACTACTACTACTACTACTACTACTACTACTACTACTATCCGTGGCGAGCACATACCAGTACTCACAGGATGGCATAAGGGGTAAAAAAATTTAATGCCACCCACATACCTCGTAACAAACCTTTTCCTGTGCTTGTAATGGATGTGAGACATGCACCTTCCTACCTGGTTATGGGTCCTGCTTGCTGCTTGTATTTACCCTTTTCGGTGTACTGCTTCGTCCTTTGTAACAAACCTTTCCCTCTGCCTGTAGTGAGACACCTTCCTACTTGGTTATTGGTTCTGCTTGCTAGTTGTGTTTACCCTTTTGCACCCAGCCTCATATCTTGCTAAATTACTACTACTACTACTACTACTACTACTACTATCCGTGGCGAGCACATACCAGTACTCACAGGATGGCATAAGGGGTAAAAAAATTTAATGCCACAGCACCACGTCGTGACATTAGTGTGTGGGTTCCTCATTACAATGTGAATTACGATATAGAAGTCAGAATGCACCGGAAAGAAGACTCATCATGACACCAGAGAACAATTCTAGAAATTGACTGTGTCAAATTTCACAATGCCCAAACAATAATGAAATCAACAATTCGTTGGTGCACTTTGGGTCTTCTTCTTTGCACATTCTGATTTTCAGACATTGAAAAATTAGCCCAAAAGTGTGAAAATTTTGATGCCAGCTGTTTTGTACATACATCACAGGTTCTTTTCAATAATTTTCTTCTACCCTCCTCCATTAACTTTTCATTCCTTTTTTAGGTGAAGGATTTCATCTTGTGCACATCTACCGTTGAAGGATTTCATATTGTGCACATCTACCGTTGTCAATCTTTCCTTGCAATTGCTTTATTCTGTTCCATAAAAAATGAAGAAAAGAACTGACATCATGTTCTTTTCAGATTCCAATACACCTTATAACAGAAGTATGCCGAGGTTAAAAAAACCATCAACATTGATGAGGAGGAAAAAAGATCTAGAAAGAAAACGATTGCATCAATCGGTAACACTAACAGATTTCAAGATTCCTAAAATAGATAGACAGGTACGAGTTCATGTAGATACTTATATCACAAAATCACCAAGTTGATAAAAACCTAATTATAATGTTCAACAAACAGCAGTACAAAAACCGGGTACAAGAAGATCTTTCTTTAAGCCTTAGACTTCGTCTTTTCAGATTACATCGCCCGTATCAACAGTCGCAAAAAGACCTCACCCAGATACATTTCCGGTAAGTGTGACATCATTTTTCTACCCTCCAAAATGATACTACAGTACTATTTGCATTTTGATATCAATGAATTTTTTATAAACTCAAAGGTTGCATTCAACAAAGAGTCAAGCACGACACGCCACACAACAATAAATTCATTGTAATACTAACAGAAAAACTAGACAAAAATCAACAAATGCAATCAATACAGAAGTCATACTCTTAACATGATTAAGCATTCTTTGAAGTCAAAATCAATCGACTTATTACGATAATATTTCATTCTTTCAGTTAAAGTGTCCCTCCAGTTGTCGTTTTTTTCAGTCCAATGTGTTTAATTTTGTGTTAGGAAACCGAATATTCCGCTAAAATTATATTTTGGTACCCTCCTCTCGCACAAGAATGGAGATAATCGGGCGGTTTGAAAATTCGCGCCAAAAAAACTTTCCTAGCGGCACGTTGCGTGTGACGTCACAAGAGGCAGAGCGTGCTCGACGATAGGCCTATTTGACCATCAGCATGCATGATCAGCGTCAACAAGATGGCTGACCATCTCAGCGAAATTTCAAGTTCTGATGATTATGATGATAGCGACGAAGGATTTCAAGTAAATAGTGATTCTGATGGGGCGGAAGTCGGCGATGACCATGGTGATACTTTGCTTGTTCAGGCTGGTGCGCGCAGAATTGCGCCGTACCAGTTTGAACCAGAGTATGAGAGCGACGACCCGGACCTTCTCTCCAACGTGATGGAGGCTGTGGTTGAAGAGGAGGAATGGCGGCTGGATAATTCGGACCGCTGGTAAGTCGTATGCACACTGATGCATGCAAGCATCACAGGGACGTAAGGCATGCGAGTAACACAGGTGTTTGAGAGTTCCCAAACATCCAATTTGCACTGCCCTGCTTGCCCTAGGCCTATACATCATCATATGCCCCAGGGCAGGCAGGGGCCTAGCAAGAACATGCCCATCCACTGATGCATCCGATGCCAACCCCCATCGCATAGGGCAGGCATATCAATTCAAATGCACGCACCAATAGACATAGGCCTATGAATGAGATAGGCCTAGCCTATAGGGCCTAGGCCTACCTAAAAATGTCAATTGTTATGTCGATCAGTCGTGCCGTGTGTAGGAGGCCCTGATTAGGCCCTAGGGCTGAGTGGGCCTAGGCCTAGGTCTACTGCTGGTTGGTAGGCCCACGGAGGAATTGTAAGTACCAGTATAATTCCTCCAAGGTGCTGAGGTAGGCCCTTTTCCCTTGGCCTAAAAAAATCTGGCAAGTCTGCTCATCCCATCTTACTTTTTGCAGGTGTAAATGTGGTGGGCATTGTCAGTTGATGCCAACTCCAAGGGAGTGCAGATGCTGCATGGAGATTCAGCAAGTTCGTGACAAGCTTGCCGAAGTTTCTCATGCCACTGGAGAAACATTTGTTTGCATGATATACTGCCCTGGATTTACAAGTGTTTGCCTTGACCCGTGGGTACTGCAAACAGCTTGGTTTCAGTACAAGTCACAGTACAGCCGTGAAGTTCGTCATCAAAATGCTCCAGACCACAAGAGAAATCGCCATATTGCATATCGGCAGTTGGTTAGATGGTGCTGGGGTTACCTCGGGAAGGAAATTAGAGTGGTGCTGCCCTCATGCTGTGTGTCCCGAATCCGAGCACAGTTTCCACCACCTGGATTGGAGGAGGACTTCCAGTTTGAGGGATTCAAATTATTTACAGAAGAGTAAACATGGTAAATACCACTACCAGTAACTGAATACAAATCAAATTTAAAATAGAAAAATTATGCTTTATTTGATATGAAATGATCACCAAATCTGCCTATGGCAACTGAACAATATCCACTTCTTCTCAAAGCGACTGAATATTGCCCTGGCTTCAACATTCACTTCTCTTCTTTAGTGACCATGGCTTAACAACATTCACTTCTTTTCAAAGCGACTGAATTTTGCCCTGGCTTCCTCTGTTGTCGGTTTCTCATACTGTGCACTCAATGGCAAAGGTTCACTAATCTTAGCCAGCTCATCTGAAAACCTGTCAGGGTTGACCACAACTTCCTCAGTGAGCACTTTCATCAGGTTGTTCACATAACCTGTAAGGACAAAATTCATCAGTCTTAGAGCTAAAACTGAACTTACATGTCATGTAATATAATTGGGTTTTGAACATGTGTTCCCCTTCCATTCCTGGTATACAACAGGTGGTGATAGTGGGAGTCATACTGATACATGTAGGCTACTAACCATATGTTGCTGGTGTTTTCTTGACGTTCACCGAGTAATTGCCTTTCTTGGCTTTTGGGAATCTGACTGACATTGCTGGTTGTCCTGAAGAGTCCATTGCTGCAGAACGTTCGCTGTTTTCATTAAAGTGAAGTGCAGCAAGTTCAAGCCTGAAATTAATAATGACTGATCCTTAATTTCACTACTTTTGATGTTTTTTAGGCTGATGTGGATGGAGCGCATGGAGTGGAATTCACATCGCAGCATCATTTTATGAGACAAGAAGCAGCACAACAAGTGAAGTCGCAGTCGGCCAGCTGAGCCCACCTGATGAGCCCTGGACTTGAGGAGTGAAACCCGGATCATTAATAGGGTGAATGATGACTGGATAAATCTTGTACATATTAAAGGAATCCGAGTTTCCGGATCCAAATAAATATATTTTTATAGATTTCTGACTCCTTTTCCTTTGGTGTTTGGTGTCAGGTTCCTTCGCTTTGGGGTGTTAGGTTTACATCTGGCTGCTGTTCCAACCATTTGTAATTCGAGTTCTCACACTGTCCCTCCAATATCTGAATTCCCCTCACAAGTGACTTCATTTGTGTCTATTTGATTGTCCTAACTTGTAACAGATTTGTCAGGACAATCTGGCGTCGTTTCTCACTGGCTGGACCCCACCCATTTTAGGTGAAATGTACATGTATGTCTCCTGCGTGATTTAAAATGTTTCAGAACGCCAATCATTCAATCAACAGGTGCCACTTATGATGAAGTCATTCACAGAACAGACATGAGGCCTACTGATCAAGCAACAGGATTGATGACGAAAAGAAACAATCTTCTTACCTGCATAACATGCCTTTGTAGCTGAATGCGAAGTGCTTGGGACAGAAGTGGAGTATCAGGGAATGGAAAGCTTCAACATTCGATGTTTGATGGATTGGGCTGAGTTTTCTGATTGACTTGAGAAGTCGTTGATTCTCAATCAACTCGGTCAGCTTGTCAGCAGCTTTGCTGCCTGAAATTGAAACAGGTTAAGATTTCAGTGTTGTGTGAACACTATTTAATTAGTAATTGTGATGTTAGATCACTTCCAATTATTTTTATAAGTTCCCCTTAAAATCCATGACGTACAAATCTGAAATGAGCGAAACATCTTATTCATATCCATTTTTTGGAGATTGCATACCAACCCCATATAAATCACAAAATGGTCCTAGGCATAGTGACAGTAGGCCTACAGTGTGCTTCAAAAATGATGTGATTACCTGGTTTAAGCCACTTCTTCTTCCTCTGAGAATCATCGTCGTCGTCATGTTCACAGTCCGGAAATAATGCACTATGACCATGGTGCTTGTTCTGGACATGGTTGGTCATGGATGTCCACTTAGCAACCATCATCTCGCCATTACCATCCGGTGTAGAGGAAGCTGCCCAGTACAAGTGGTAAGTCATACTCTTTACCCATGAGGCAATGATGCCACAATCTTTCTGCTGAGCCAGGGCTGTAGCTTTCTTGGTGAAACCTGAAAATAGGGCAGTCGATTGTGAAAATGAACTTAAAGGGCCTCTAGAGGCAGCTTTTTAGTGCATATATTGGTATGATTAACAGAATTGATGGCATGAGGATCCAACTTGTGCCTCATTTTTGAAGTAAAATTTCATCAGTGTCATTAATATGATCCACAATTTATTAGTTCATGGTTACTAGCGCCACCTGTTGTATAGTCTCAGTACTGTTAGTAGCCCAATAGCAAGCTGCCTCTAGAGTCCCTTTAAGTGGCATATTTTGCAATGCAACAACTGCTAGTCGCTATCCCAGTGTCACGTTTGGACCAATTTAAAATACACCGTACCTTTAGCAACATGCCAAGCATCAAGGAAGTGCTTAACATCGGGCAAATTCTCACGGATCCATTTTGCTATCTGGACATGCCCATCCGTGATAATGACAGCAATGACAAGGTGCTTGGACTCGATGAACCTCACAGCACGAATAAGCCCTTCCTTTTCCATAGCATTGCTGTTTGCTACTTCATTACTCTGAAAAAAGTTACAAATTGATATTCTTACTGGATGATACCTGCAGGATTCAGGCTGTTCAAAGGCTATTCTATTTTCTCCTACTTAAACTATCTTCAAAGACTTTACTATTTGGGATCCTCATTTATTTAAATCAATACCAAATTATATTACCTACCTGCACTAACTGGACATCGACCACTTTGTTGATTCTCTCCTCTATAACTGTGTATGTCCCATACTTCGCTGAATGCCCAGGTGAGTCGGCCCTACCATCAGTCCCCAAAACCAGGCCACCTTCCATTGAGGCCAACCTCTGCAGCAGCATCTCCTGCTCAACCTTCCAGACATGGTAGATAGTTGGTCGTAAGTATTTGGCAGCATGATTGTAAAAGGTGCTTGGAGTGATGCAAGCAATGTTCATGGTCTTCAGAACTCTGATCACCTTGGCAGCAGATGTACCATTAAAGAAAATGGCCGCACTCAATTGCAGATTACCCTCTGGGATTGATGTATGGGCACTGGTTGAATATGCCGGTTGAGACGACCACTGTCTACTGTAGCCACACATGCACTTCTGTATCAATGTGACACAAGTTCCTTTTCTGAAGCTTTCTTGGACTTCGGTAATCCTGGTGCAAGCAGGGCAAGTTTCGAACAGCTGCCACAGACAGGTCTTGTCGAATTGAGGCGAATGTGAAACGTATGGGCGAAGCCCCACTAGTACCAATGTCGCCCGCAAAGACCGCCACTGATGATCTCATACCACTATACTATACAGAAATCCCAGCTGTGGAGCTACAGAACAAACCAGACCATCTATTGACGAGCGGTAAACGCTGACATGAAGGCCGGCATTCGAAAACAAACATAACTTTTTTACAGCCCCTTACCTACTCTGGTTAATTAGTAATTAGCGATTTTAAGGACGATTTAGTTCTATCGATGTCCAATAGATGACAGGACAGCGTAGCATTACTAATGACTCAGCCGCCAGGAGGCCACTGCGAAGGTGCAGG
>NMRB01003170.1:8527-35680 GCA_002633025.1 Notospermus geniculatus
GGTTTTTATTCAAAAAAATACATATCTGAGTCACCCTGGAAAAGGCGTGTGTAGACAAGAAACCACACTTTTTGACAGAGAACATATAATGTGAGGAAAAATTGAAGAAAAAAAATTTTGAACAAATTTTCTTTTGAAAAAAGTTTTTTTTCCAAAAAAAAGTTTTTTTGAGGCGGCAAGAAAATTCGAGGCGGGCGCTGATGCTAAACTAAAGATTTTTTTTATGTGGCCTAAATGTATTCAGTGGCGTCAGTCTGTCAGTCCTGCAGTCACTCTCTACTGTCAAACTGTGCCCGACGTTTTGTAACCGTAATAGCTAGAGACTCCAAATTTCATCTGAAGGTAGCCCTGGGTAAACTCTGCTGGGAAACAAAAATGAGCGCGATTTGACCTCTATTAGGCTCTCCAGGGGGCGTTTCACATAAAATGAATACTGCAATACCTCAGCCCCAGTGATAAATATGCAGATAACATGTGATGGGATAGATAGGTTGATATTCTCTACATCAGGTCAAAGGGAATTAAATGTCAGATTTGTCCACCAGGGGGCGCTATTCAACAAAATAAAAAAACTGGGGTATTTGAATTTCCCGCACTTTGAGGACTTAGCAAATTTTGACCCCAACCGTATGAGGCGCCATGTGGGAATTTAGTTGTTTACCAAAATTATTTGAAATAATATCATTGTTTCAAACCATAAATGTACGTATTTTGACTTATTTCATCCAATAAAAGTTTAAACAAAACCATGGAATTATTTTTCAAACCATGAATTAGACTAAACATATGGTTTCATTCCATGAAACTTAGACAAATTCATGGTTTTGAAAACTAATATTGAGGGAAGCTCAGAAAACATGCTAAGTTCAGTGACAGAAGCATTTTTTGTGTGCTAAGGCAATTTTCCAAATGAGAACCCTGCAATGTTAGCAATTTTTCAGACAACACGCTATGAAAGCAGGCCGAGTCGAAGACTTGGAATGACGTGCATGAAGCCGAGATCGTCCACAGCAGGTGTCTGTCCACATGTACATAATGTACAGACCATACACACTTACTAAAGGAAGATTATTCAAACGGCACACACATTTTCATCATCAAAGTACTCCATCCACGATAGAAATTTTTTCACACGAAATCGCTCATGGGGTTCTTCAAATACTTATTAGTAGTCACGATACATCCATTTGAAAAAAAAATCTCTTTAAATCACTTTTTTCACAAGTTTAAAACCCAAGTTACAAATCTGACGGCAAACTGGTCCATCGCTGGCTAATTTGCATATCGGCAATTCTCGGCCATGTCGGAATTACTCGGCAACAGCTGGCGATGGACCTGTTTACCGTCAGATTTGTAACTGGCGTTTTAAACTTTTTTGTGAAAAAAGTGATTTAAAGTTAATTTTTTTTCAAGTGGATGTATCGTGACGATTAATAAGTATTTGAAGAACCCCATGAGCGATTTCGTGTGAAAAAATTTCAATCGTGGATGGAGTACTTTGATGATGAAAATGTGTGTGCCGTTTGAATAATCTTCCTTTAGTAAGTGTGTATGGTGTGTACATTATGTACATGTGGACAGACACCTGTGAGATCGTACCTGCTCGGTTCGATTATTATGAATTTTTCCTAATATATATTGTCGTATTTTGAACCCGCTCCTGTAGTTTTGGTGCAAAATACTTTCAGCTATTGATTGGTAATGCTCTAAAATACCACTCATGTATGATTTCATAAGGCGATTGTGTCTATCATGGTTTGCAAAGCATGATTTTTGCAATTTGCAATGTTTACAATCCATGATGCGTTCACATTATTGCGGTTTGATAACAAATAATTTTGCAGATTTTATGGTTTTGTATATCATGAAATTGCATGAACTTCATGGTTTGAAAGTAAGTTATGTTTTCAAAACCACGAATTTGTGAAAGTTTCATGGGAATGAAACCATGTTTAATATAAATTCTGGTTTGAATAATAATTTCATGGTTAACTTTATTGGATGAAATAAGTCAAAATACGTACATTTATGGTTTAAAACAATGACATTATTTCCAAATAATTTTGGAAACAATTAAATTCCCACATGGCGCCTCATACAACCGGAGTCTTCTCCAGGCTGGCACTTTTCCACACTAGATTTCAGAAAAGACTCAGCTGAATCCCAAATGTAGATCTGAAATACCCTGTGCAGCCTGTGCCAGCCTGAAGAAGACCCCGGTTGGGGTCGAAAATTTGCTAAGTCCTGGAAGTTGACTTCTTGATATTTACCATTTTTTGTGTCAATTTTTGTGCTTTCTTCTTTGGATCCCGCACTTTGAAGTTCCAAATTATGCATGAGTAACTCAGTGACTGGTGTCCTGTCAGACCTACATATAGCCAGTGGTAACACTGAGACTGGACTGATACTGTGTTGAACCTTAGCTGACCTAAATGGCCACCATGCTTTTCATCACTTGAGAAGTTCAACGAGCTGTTATAGCGTGAGTAATCTTTCATCAGGTAAGGTAACATACTTCACCTCATTCTTTTATGTGTGGCAACAGTATCCATGCCTAATTGGTAACTTAGATCATTCAAATAGATAGATTTGAACAGTCTCCTAAAGCATGCATTCACACAAAATCATGATCAACCTTGCCTCCATGAATTAGTGTTGTGGTCTCACTGACCAATGGCAAATTCAAATTCAAATTCAAATACAAGCCTGGCGGCGTAAAAGGTTCACGTGGAAAGAGTTTGAAATAAAGAATGTTCGCACAAACACAAATGCCTTCGATACGAGAACACAAGTGCTCAACCTGACACATTGAACAGTCAATTACTCCAAGGTCAAATGAAGTTGTCAAAGCAAAGTGCATTCGATTCAGGCCAAAACGCCGACTGAAAAACGTAAACAAAACATTACAACACTCCGTCTCCATCATGATCGAACAAACAGGCCTAACTCAGTACTCGCACAATAAGAGTGAGTGATAATCCACGGCTCGTCGTAATAGTCAACAAACGCTAATGTATACCCCATCTTGCACCATGGCTAAAGATAACAATTTCTATCCACATGTGCTTCTCAACGTCGGGGCCACATCGAGGTCACACTAATTAAATTACCATACTACTCGGCCGCCCTGGAGCCCGAGATGAATGTGTGACCCCCGTATGGATTCTAGCCAACCAAAATCGTTTCTCAATTATGAAATCTCTAGAAAACCACAAAATGCCGAAAAAAATGTATTAATCGCGAAATAATCGCTAAAATAAATAGCTGGGACACTTCTAGGACTAATGCTTTAGTGCCGAAAAATCCGTTACAAGCTCAAATTGGACCGAATATAATGGTCACTTAAAGGGACTATAGGCCCACGTGAACCAATAGTTTATTGTCACCTTATGAGCAAGTTACATCGGTGTGAGAAATACAATAAACTGAGTGCAAATAGAATGGAGAAAAAAAAGGGGGGAAATAGACAAAGGAACATCTGTCTATAGGAATGTACTCCCTTTGCTAGCGTGTAAGAAGAAAGTGACGGCTTTACAAGAATGGGGCATCCAGGATACCAAGTAGCTTGTGTTACCTGGAGCTTGGAGGAATTATACTGTATTATACTGTATACAGTATAATTCTTCCAAGCCTGGAGTGATGTTGATAATGGTAGTATCCATTCTATGGACTGAGTCAAAATGGATTGAGTAACTTGGACTGAGTGCCAAAAATGTGAAAAATGCAAGAAACAGGCCGTTTTGTGATATTGTAT
Organism: Notospermus geniculatus; assembly: GCA_002633025.1. NCBI lineage: Eukaryota > Metazoa > Nemertea > Pilidiophora > Heteronemertea > Lineidae > Notospermus > Notospermus geniculatus. The sequence continues at coordinate 12,282 of NMRB01003170.1, forward strand.
CAAATAATACTCCTAGGTACCCCGGCTAGGTCTGATAAGACTAGTACTCCCCCTCAATTTCTCCAGCAAAAGCGAATGAAAGCAACAGAATAAGCAGAAAAAAGCGAGTTTAGTGAGTTACGTTCCACTTACATTCTGCATTTTAGAATCAACACTTCTGGGTATCGGTATTTCCAGGAAATATCATGGGACGAGGTACATGTACATGTAGCCCCATTTCGAATCAGTGGCAGGACGGCATGCACGGCTTGTTTCACGTGTGTATAGGAGCAACCTTTGGAACTAGGTTGCAAAATTCCCCGCATCGCATTCCGTGAATCGTTACCTCGAAAGGCGTGCCACATGACATGACGTCGTCATGTTTTGTTGCTATTTATAGACTGAGTGCGGAGCTCTATTGGGTTGATGTAACTTGGGGATTTCAGGTCGGCTTAGCGATAGAAGAACAAAATGTTATAGTTTTGTTTTTCTTAACTCTTTTCACGTTCTACATATTGAAGATAACCATTTCTTACCAATTTATGGTGATAACATTTCATTATTATTGTTATATCATTTTTGGCACTCAGTCCAAGTTACTCAGTCCATTTGGACTCAGTCCATAGAATGGATACTACCGTTGAGAATAGCATCTTCTAAGTGCATGTAGGGCTCACAGTGATGTAGCCCCAATCAAATTGGTCATTGACAAGCTTGTTTTGTGCCAAGGGATTATGGTTGGGAGAATTATGTTGGTTCGCTATGGAGCCGCTTGGAGCGCTAGCTGCAGCCATATGGACCCCTATTTTCACACCAGTTTTCCAAGGCATTTGTATGACGTAATCAAGCTTTACTTGACGTTTACGGCCTTATTTGCGGTGTTTGAACGTCATATTGCGTCTGGTGATAGTCTACCATTAGCTGTCGACCCGATTGGTTGGGCAGTACGAACAAACGTCAGGAAAGGTACAAATTTCGGCGATTTCTAAATCTATTTTTAGACATTTTCTTGGGGAGGTCAGACGGGGGTCTGGGCGGTATTTAAAGGGACTCTAGAGGGAACTCACGGATACCACGGATATTCGTCAGTTCAATATCTCAATCAAAGGTGGCAGGTCGCAATAATAGTTTATCAATTTGTCGATAGATGGCGCGAGTATGAAAGCATAAGTACGCATGCGCAGGTACAAGGCAGAATCGCGGGAAATTCTATAAATAGCTCTGGGGAACACATGATCACGTCAGACATGGAATTCCGAGCGTTAAATATAGACACAAGTTAATGAGGGGCTCAGAAAAGGTCAATCCCAGAGAATCTCTTAACATTACATAATATCAATTTATTGGGAAGTGTGGTGCTGGCGATTTAGCGATGTTTATAATAAGGAATTAAACCTTGTCATTGCATGGTTGAACGGAAAGGTTGATGTAATTCGACCGTTGTGGTGTTTTTATGTACATGTATGTCTGAACGGAGGGTATTCATGTCTACCATGTATACTGAGCATTGTGTGATGTTGAATCCCCTTTACGGCACGAAATTTGCGCGGTGTTCGGTATGGACTGGGCATGGTTCGGTGCAAACGATGCCGTTCTGTGGTGTTGCTCAAATTCCCGCCAATGAACACCCCTCCGAAACCGATGTCCCAAATTCAGCCCTTCAAGGAAAAAAAAATTCCATGAAAAAACAAAGCTTTAATGACAGCGCTGGATATATGGTAAAACTGAGACAACCTCTTGATTCACCTATCAATAGAGTCATGGTCTTTAGAATAGATTTATCGAAAAACAATCTTACGGTAATTTCAAATAAATCCTATGTGGATGATGGAATCAGTGCACCACTTCCACGGACGATGTTCGCCCACCATTTGATATTCTATTTTCATGACAAGCACGGGAGAGACTCTCATATTGAATATCCTCTTTATGATATACATAAAGGGAATTTCTCCGGGAAAATTCGGCAAGCTGGCGATGACGTTTGCAACAAGCGGAGAAACTCAATTACCATCACCGCATCTCCGCTCCTAGGAGGCGGGGTAGCTGTAACATGTTGTCTAATACGACGTAGCAACACTGGCTTTTGCCAGTTTTACAGATACAATCTTGCATATTTCGGGTCGGAACTTTATATTCGATTAAACAAATGGATTCCATTTAAAGTGCAACCGGAAGCTGAATATGCCATCTCGTTGAAAGGCGATCTGATACTCTTTGAACCAGTCAGAAATCCTATTTCATTACGTATGTATCGACGGTCTGGGAACAGACTCAATTTGGTCAAAGAAGAAATAGTAAAGTTCAACGCAAGGATCAAAAANATGAAGGGTTATGGATGCACTGCTAGGCCTAAGCGAATGGTTTAAAAAACATTAGGCTCCAACTTTACTATGCACATGTTCTGTTCAATTAATTATGTCATTTTTGAGGAAGACCATAGGAAAATTAGAGTAACCTCTAGCACAAAAGGAATTTGGCCGCTTTGAAGAGACAACAACATCCCCGCTGCTCATTGCCACGGCAAAAGTTGGTGATTGTCGGGAATGATTAGTTTCTATTGTAATGTATAATAATGTGGACAATATCCTAATATTCAACTGCAAAGGCTGGACGTTATTATTAGTTTCAGTCGAAAGACCATAATTTTGAACGCGACAGAAATAATTTGGGAATATACATGATAAACAATCAAAGGACGTTTTATTCACCAGAAATTAATGCCCAGCAGGCGTACACTTTCGATGAAGGCGAGTATTAATGGCGTATCATCGATGGCGGTACACTTTGTTGGATCAGATTCTCACCTCAATATCTCATGAACTGAAAGCACGATTGGCAATGAGATACCCGCGTGACAAACTTTGCTACGCGGTGCCGCTGCGATCGATCGACCCTTCGCGACGTCATTAACGTCACTTAAACTGTTGAGCTTGCGTCATGAAAACTTGACTTGTACATTTTTCTACAGGAGTTGATTAAAAAAAGGTGCCTTTATTATATTACTATCAATTGCTTTGAAGGAAGAAAACAGGGAGATGAAAAACAATTTTCATCTGACACAGGATGATCTAAGTTTTTCTGTCAGGTGACCAACACGTTCGAATGGTCATGTTGTGAATATTGTCCTATTAGGTATCCTCCACGAGCCAACGTTAAAACCAACGTATACAGTACCGTGACCTAACACTCGCCAACCCAAAGACCGCTTAATGTACACGTCAATAGCACTTTTCCATATCACTATTTATCTATGCCTGGTAGAATGTCCATAAGTCGCGCTGTCCATTGGCTCTAAAAGTGAAGTCATTGTTCGAGAAGACCGCCCATGCATTATAATAAGTCATCTGAGCATGGCACAGCCAGGATTCCCCGGTCCTGTCGTCGGCATGTCGTTATCAATTATTGCGTAATATTTTAACCAGGTTTCTGAAGTTGGCTATAAAATGCTTTGTAGAGGCCTTCTGTCATAGTTGATTCTCAGTTTATGCTTGAACATGGAACACGTCGAGACACTGCGAAATTTACGTGTGTTATGTGCGGCATCCATGTCATTGTTCCCACCAGCTGACTTTGAGGATACCCTTATCATGACAATTCTATCAATACTCGACGCAGGCATCTTCGTACCGAATGTTTCACCAACATCCTTTTATACCCTAATGTTCCCTGATCCTGGTCGCCCCTTTACCGGCATTGATGTCTACGAAAGAGTGCAACACCACCCACGTACCTTTTGGTTGGAAATTGGCGAAACTCCGGAGTCATTTCGAGATTTATTGCAACACTTGGGACCGAGAATGAACGGACCTGACGATGGACAGCAGATGGACCGTTTCATCCTCTCTCCTGCAAACAGGCTTTTGATGACATTAATGTGGCTGAGGAAATATCCGGATTACAATTCGTTATCAGTTATCTTCGATGTTACTGAACCCACTGTCACGAGAACTACGAGGATGTGTGTGAATGTCCTATGGGATTTCATGCAAGACGGGATAGTTTGGCCTTCAGAAGAAGAATGGGACCAAATAAGGAATCAATGGGAAACCTTTCCAGATGCGGTTGGAACAATCGATGGAACAACTCACGAAATCTACATCCCGAGTACAGAGCCACAACACCAATATTACAGCGGACACCGGCATCGACACTGTGGGCCATATTCATAAAGGGTGTTTAGCCTAATCAGCGTACAAATTCTGCATTACACAGGTTGAAGGCCTAGAAAACTATTGTCTGATGTCTGTATGGTGCTTCACCAGAGGCGTTTACCCGCAGGATAATCACACGCGTACAACTTTCCTGCGTCTAAGTTCAAGAGTACAAAGGAAAAGTTAAACGATCAGGCAGGCTTGTCTAGAATTTGTCCAACACTTTCTTTTGTCCTCCCATACTGAGACGCAGGGAAGTTAGACGCGTGTGATCATCTTGTGGGTAAATGCCAGAGATCAGGCAGCATACAGAAGGCAGAACAATAGTTTTCTGGCCTTTAACCTGTGTAATGCAGAATTTGTACGCTGATTAGGCTAAACACCCTTTATGAATATGGCCCTGTCTGTCTACTCAGATCATCGCGGATGTGGAAGGAAATATTCGATATTTACAGGTAGGCCTACATGTATGTATTGTAATGACCATAGTCAGTCATCAAAATGGCATTTTGTATGCTATGCCTGCTGTAGGATTGGTCCGGACCCGCTGCAGATTTCTAGGTGGCAGCACACACTCATGTCTGCATGAGAATACAATACATTGAGACACTGCGAAATTTAGCCTATAAAATTAATTTACTCCCATTCCAATTTCCAGTCCGGTTTCCTTGGGCATACGAATGACGCCGCACAGCTTCGCCTTATACCCACCCTCGGCTACAATCGACAGCTTCATCTCCCGGCAGGAACCTACTTACTTGCGGATCGCATATATCCATGTGAAGATCCCCTTTTACCACCATTCAAGGCGCATCAATTACGCAATGGGGCACGCGAGCGACGTTCAATGTTCAATGAGGAACATGCAAGATACAGGGTTTCCATTGAACACGTCATAAGGCATCTGAAAACATACCGGATTATGCAGTGCAGATACAGAAACAGCAGAGATCTGTTTTCTAAAGTAGCGGATGTTTGTGTTTGCCTAGCACAGAGGCATATCCAGTTGATAAATACAATTCGCTGACATCCTATCTGTTGTTTCTGTGCTCTTCATAATCCGGTATGTTCATTGTAGCTCGTGCGTCTAACCGAAAGGAGTAAAGAAACTCTAATATAGCTGTAACTAGTAATAGGCTAATATTGATGAAACAAAACAGAAGTACACAGTCATGTACTACATGTATTGATAAAGCAAATAAAATTTGAAAGAAAATTTAAGCTGTTTTTCACAAAATCTCTTAATTCCCGCTTAGAATTGATAAACTGATGCAGGCCTACTGCACTTGGTTAACACCTTCGATATCATCGAGTATTCTGTCAATCCTCTGCATTCGGACTTCATGTGCATCCAAGTTGTCAGAGAATCTCTCTTGGTTCCGACGGGAAATCACCCAAAGTGGCTCCCGCCGTGGTGGTGCTGGACCAGGTGCCTCTGCTTCGTCTCCCTCACCCTCTGCACCAGCAGGAATATTGACCGCTGGAAGTGGTTCAACCGGCGGCAGAATTTGTGGAGGAGGCCTCTGCGGTGACGCGGCTCGTCCTTCAGCAGCAGCAGGTACAATCGGGGGCGGTTCAAAGGCTTCGTCCATTGGTTGGATGTCTCGATTCCCCTCATCTGCTAGCGGGAGTGGATCTACAACATCCAAGTCTGGCAGTTCATATGGGTTGGGATCTTGGATTTCTGGCACGTTTCTCCAGCGGGCCACAGGCTGTGCATGGCGCATTTGGTTAACGCGCTCTTCAACGGCACTGGAAACAAAGCGCCATTCCGTCATTGATAATGATAGGCAAGACAGGATCGGAAGTTTGGCGAATGAATCAAAATGGCCACAACGTACATAATGTTCATATTTTGAGATTATGGGAGTTTGAGGTTGGGCGCGTTTTTTTGATCACCCGATACCAACAAGGTGTGTAGGCTACTCACTCGTGTAGTTCCCGCTGGACAAAATCTCTAATGCGCCGCCGTAGTGCAGCATCATTCCTCTCCTGATAATGCGCCAGAGGAGGGCGCGCATTTTCCCTGACATAGGCAAGGATTCGCACATAATTGTCTCGATGCAGACGCCATGCAGCACGAATAAGAGCCCTTTCAGGCTCTGCCATAGCCACACGACCTCTTCTTGCTGCGGCCATTGTGACTTTGAATCAGCACATGAAATACCCTGGTTGGCATAGGGCTGGTTCATACCTGCTTGAGGAACGTCAAGCGCATGAAACTGATCGCAGGTTTCCAAGGCGTGAATGTGCACACACATCAGTTTAGTTGGCCGGCCGCAGAAATTAACCACCCTAAATACCATGATTCGAGGGTACTATCTATTCGTGCTATTACACAACGTTGTATGGCCTAATTTCATGCAAACAAGACGTGGCGCACCGGAGGGCTTGAGGCCATTGCACAACTGATAGTGACCCTGCTGACCAATCGTGAAGCAGGATTTTAATGAGTTTGTAACCTATGGTTATAAGTGTCCATACGTCGGCTCACTCGCCGTGGCAGAGCTTGCATAATCTCATGTAATACACACTGTCGGTATAGACCAGGTGGACTCCTCCTTTGTAGAGTCCTCATAATCATAAGTCTTTAGGTCGGTTTTAACGTTGGCTCGTGGAGGATACCTATTATCCCGATCCCTTGTTGTGCAGTAACATTGAGCTCAATTTCCCTAAGCCCTGGAGGATCGAATTCTGTCATACCGCAGCTCATTTAATGTACATGTACTGGTGCTGTTCAGAATATTTCATTTTGTTCACAAAAAACATCGTCACTATTTGATATAGACATATTGTCGTTGGCCGAGTAAGTCAAAAGATCTGATACAGTAGTAATTGTTTACACGATAGCACAAAATTGACACACAAAATGATAATAAGCAAGAAGTCAATCTCCAGAATTCACGAATTTTCGACCCCAAGCGGGGTCTTTTTCAAGTGGAACTTTACAATCTGAAATTCTAGAAAAGAGTCTTTTCTAGAGTTTCAGATTGTAAAGTTCCACTTGAAAAAGACCCCGGTTGGGGTCGAAAATTCGTGAATTCTGGAGATTGACTTCTTGCTTATTATTATTAGTAGTAATTGTTTAGATAATAATCAATGAAAACACTTAAACCTCAACAAAAAGGAAAATAATTGATTTTATTACAAGAAATCATAGTCGCGGTATTACTGATAGTTTGAATTGAAGACAGAAGATGTATCTTCCCCGGGATGTGTTGGATATTGTCATCTCTGTCTTCATTTACTAACAAAGGGAATCAAAGTGGATGTTTTAATGAACTTCACCATTGATGTAAACACCGACGAGAGGTGGCCGAAACGTGGCCCCCTTATTATTCACCGGATTTAAATTCTACGCCAGGCAGATCCTAAATGGTTTAAAATGAATCATTGCGTCTTACTTTTCTTACTCGTGGCTCTTATTCGTGGCTCCTTTTCAAAGGAGGGTTCTGGGATTGACGCCCGGCCGGGGCCATTTTGTCACCGTTTTTTTCCTGTCTCGTGTTTTTCTTTTTACTGAAATACTCTAAATCGACCAAACAAAATTACCGAAAGGTTCAGGAAAAGATAGCGGACGGGGCATAGCCTAGTAAAATTGTCAAACGAGGAATATTTTCTGTATTTTTCTTGATTTAAGAACGAATAAAAAGTACTTTAATAAAAAATTAAAAGCATGTTGCTTTTTAATCGTGCTGTACACAGCACATGACAAGCACACGGTATCCCAATCAATATGCATTGCTTGCCAAACTAGAACTACTTTCAGCATTAGATGACAGCCATGCTTGCCAAATTAGCAGGAAAAAGTGAACTGCTTGGCAAGCATGCTTGCCAAACATGCTTGCCAAATGAACCAGGCCAAAAATAAAATGTTCCAGTGGATTCTTTTGCAAGTTGGACGGATGATTGTCATCTCTGGCAGGTGTATTTCATCACTATGATGGGAGTTTAAGCACATGACAAGCACACGGTATCCTAATCAATATGCATTGCTTGCCAAACAAGGACTATTTTCAGCATTAGATGGCAAGCATGATTGCCAAATAAGGACGAAAAAAGTGAACTGCTTGGCAAGCATGCTTGCCAAATAATCCCGGCCAAAAATAAAATGTGCCAGCGGATTCTCTTGCCAGTTGGACGGATGATTGTCATCTCAGGCAGGTGTATTTCATCACTATGACGGGAGTTTTCGTTCTCATCAGTAGTCTTGGAATACGTTGCCCCTTACTTGCATGTTGTGTAAATACCGTGTAAATACTGGAGTAACATCCTGTGTAAATACTGGCTCCGCCTTGCACCATGCATGTGTACTGTAATCATACACCTCTAAATTCCTGATCTAGGACGTCATCATTCCACTTGTTTTTCATCTGCTTCCTCCGTATGAACCATATTTGGTCAGCAATTATTCATGCCTAACGTTCGTTTTAATCTCCTTTAACTTCACCCTTCATCACCAAAATATTAGCAATTATTGTTTGTGCGTTGCTATCGGCGACGAACAGACGGAGGCAAATGTCCATTAAGAAAATGGCGCCCGCCATGGAGGGGACAGACCGAAATGTCACCCCGAGAAACACTGTTGACCAGGCCGCCGAGGGGTGACATTTTGTTCTGTCCCCCGACATGGAAGGCTGCCATTTCTATACCGTAGCGGTAGGCCTACACGTATGCGTCACAATCCGTCTGTGCGGCTGTGCCCGGCAGCGGCGGAATGCGGGAAGACGACGAATCATGTTCAACTATGATTTGGAAAAATATATTTTCTTGGTACAAAGCCGTGTAGGCCTATACTTCCAAACAGGACGTAGTATCATTCTGTAAAGCCTCTCTCACACGTGCGATTGTTGGCCTGCGATTGTAATTTTTACGTTACGCAAACAATCGCAGAAATTATCGCAGAAGTATCGCAGAATTGTCGTAAACTTAACGATTTTAGGGAGGGTTCGAAATCAAACGATAAACGTTAACGTTAACGACAACTTTATTTTTGTACCGAAAATGCAATGCAAAATCTGGTTAATGTGTAGTATGAAAAATAACGTTGTCGTAATGTTTTGGCTTATCGTTTGATTTCGAAACCTCCCTAATAAGCGTTTTTGGACGTTCACTTGCCGTTGTTTGCGACAATCGAAAACCACAGGAGAAGTGATGCTGGCAAGCGATCTCAAGCCTCTATCACACGTGCGACAGTTGGCCTTCTTTCAATTGCGATAGAAAATCGCAGGTGTACTGTCGCAAATTAACGCAAACTATCGCAGACCTTGCGATAATATTGCAGACAATCCCGTATAATCTTGAAATTTTGGAAATGTTCAAAAATTAAACCTTTTGTCGCATACAATGTACTTATCGCAAAGCAACCGCAGATTTGTCACAAAATATCGCACTATGTCGCAAAATATCGTTTATAACCCCAAATTATCGGTGTCGACTGAAGAGGCTACAGACAGAAAACCCGTAAATTTTGGCCAGGGTTTATAAATTAGAAAAATTTCGCAGGATTGCCGCAGCTATTATCGCAGATTGTCGCACACAACCGCAAGTGAACGCCAAAAACGCCTTTCTAGGCGTTTAACCTGAATAACTATGAATTAAAACGCTGATTTTGTTAAACACCCTTTGTGAAATCGGCCTTTGATATTCCAACTGTGGGCCTATTAGTCAGCCAGCCAATACCCAAAAAGGCCTCTAATAAAAGTGTTGATGGCATCGGATGTTAAAGTTGTTCCAATGCATGGGTAAGTAAGGTCATGGAATGAACTTTCAGAATCACCCGTTGGCCAAGGCGATTTTGACCTCTAAAGGTCAAATTTCAATGTCAAAGGTCAAATAACTGACTTTATCATTGGACCCAAGAACTGAGCTTTGTACAGGAGAATGGGACCCGGTGTACAGCTAACTTTTTAACGGTTGGATTTACACCCCATAAATGTATTACCAGCAGATAGAAACATGGTGCCTCTTAAATAAGCATGTTTTTAATTGTTTTCGGTTGTTATGTAATAAGAAATGACGTTGTTTTCTAAATTAACATAAAATGGGTCAAAGTGCATATAACCGCCGTTCCCAATTACGTAACTGGTTAAAAACTACAAAAACATGCGCATGTGATTAAGAGACACCATGTTTCTATCTGTTGGTAATACATTTATGGGGTGTAAATCCAACCGTTTAAAGGTTAGCTGTACATCGGGTCCCATTCTCCTGTACAAAGCTCAGTTCTTGAGTCCAATGGTAAAGTCAGTTATTTGACCTCTGACCTTGAAATTTGACCTTCAGAGGTCAAAATCACCTTGGCCAATGGGTGATTCTGAAAGACAATTTCATAGTCATACTTACCTACCCATTGGAACAACTTTAACATCCAATGCCATCAAAAGTTATATTAGAGGTTTTGGCTGGCTGACTATATCTTAAGGGGGTTTACACAAGGTTGTAACAAGTTGCAAGTTGCTGCAACCTGCAACTTTTTGCAATCTACCTGTGACGTTTACACATAGCAACATCCAGCGTGATCTAGTTGCAAAAGTTCGCAAGAAATTGCGGGAATTTGGGCGGGAATCCTGGGATCTGGAGGAAAATCAAGCAAAATGGAGGCAAAAGCTGGCTGTGTAAAAGCTTCATTGCTCTTATATGAAAATGGACAATGTGAAGCATTAGTGGGGAGCTCACGAGCTATACTTATACTAAACGTTTGTCGTACTAGATCGTTTCTGGCTTGCAGCTGTTTGTCTCGATGTTTATATCCATTTATTTGGTGTTATAGAGGCATGGGGTTTCTCGAATCCAACTTTGGGCCTATCTTAAGGGGTTTACACAAGGTTGTAACAAGTTGAAAGTTGCTGCAACCTGCAACTTTTTGCAATCTACCTGTGACATTTACACATAGCAACATCCAGCGTGATCTAGTAGCAAAAGTTCGCACGAAATTGCGGGAATTTTGGCGGGAATCCTCGGGATCTGGAGGAAAATCAAGCAAAATGGAGGCAAAAGCTGGTTGTGTAGAAGCTTCATTACTCTTATATGAAAATGGACAATGTGAAGCATTAGTGGGGAGCTCACGAGCTATACTTATACTAAAAGTTTGTCGTACTAGATCGTTTCTGGCTTGGAGCTGTTTGTCTCGATGTTTATATCCATTTATTTGGTGTTATAGAGGCATGGGGTTCTCGAGGTTCTTAATGAGAGTATTTTCTGCCTCTGATGTCCATTCAAACAGGGCCAGTGATGCTGACTTCGCCTTCTGGCTTTGTTCGGCAGCCATTTTGGCTTTAGTAGAAAGCACATGATTTTCTTGCTGTATTCTCATTGGCCAGCGATGTGCAACTTGTTGCAACTTCACCAGAAAATATAATATGGATCCTAAATTTGCAACAAGATGCAGTAGGTAGTTGCAACAAGTTGCATGCCCGTTTACACATGCAACTTTGATGAAACTTTTTGGTCTCATCAGGTTAGTGAAAAGTTGCATTGTGTAAACCGCTTTAGAAAAATTCACTCTCAGAAGCCAGGCGTATATCGCACTTGCGACTGGAAATCACTGATCTGATCAGTCGCTGGTGATGTACACGCTGTGCGCACATCGCAAGTTCAGCAACTCAGTAAAGCTAGGAGGATCCAATCAGTCGTCATGTGATGACCGCGTACCCCATCGCACTTGCGACTGGCGACAACTCAGGGAAGATCCTGGGCGTTGAAACACTAGATTTCGTTAAGAAAACTGGCACTGATCAGTCGTAAGCCCGCGTACATCGCAGCGACTGAACGAAACTGGGTACAACTACATGACTGTAGTCGCTAGAAAGTTGAACACGTGCAACTCGCGGCGACTGGCAAAATCTCAGTTCCAGCGAGTCGCCAGGGTGCGCATATCGACCATTTCTGGCGACTGATCAGTCGCGAGTAGCTCAGTGGTGACTAGTTGTCTCCAGTCGCAAGTGTGATGTATGCTAGGCTTTAATCTCAAGAGATTTTGTTTTGTTCCAAATCTGCTGAACTTAGGATCGGAATGTGCCACTCGGATCTTGCCATGATGGCGAACTATCACACGAATAGATCAGGGTCGAACGCAGAGAAGGTGCGACAGTGCTTTCGTTGCCTATCGTCGGTTTAGTTGATGGCAAAATGCGTTATAACTAACTGCCGACAGGCGCCAGTAGCACTATAGGACGGCTCTGATTTCCAGAGAGCAATGTTAGTACAGTCGACCCGCAAAGGTCCTTTTCTACGGCAGATTTACTTTGCGCGCGGGAAAATAATAGGCGATCGGGGCCCTCGACGAGGCTTCTCGAGTACCTCATTCGAGATATCGGACACCTCGCACAAAAGTGCGTTTATCGAGAAGACCGTTCAAATTCAACCACATAAACCATACATCAGTATTTAGCTAAGACATTGAGCTTTCCATTAGTGTAATTTATTTTGGAATAATGCAAACGAGTGAAGAGAAATCGTTTAAGAAATTTCGTCCTCCGCACAGAATTGGAGGTCACTTGGAGTAGAGCGTTGTTAAAAACATCGCCATAACTCCATAAATACTTGCCTGCATAAAACCAGCAAAACTGAATGGATGGAGAAACTATCAATCTCCAATCTGTATTAATTTCATACATCGGCATGGTATTCCAAGTTTTTGTACGCAGTTTGAACAGCAGTAGGTAACGATTCTCGCAGCCATAAACCTGGTTCCTTGGCGGCCGAGTGGCGCTGACTGACGATTCGACCAGTCAGCGCCACCGTCGGAGCCCATGGAACCAGTTAGACAATGGATAAAGCGAAAGAGATTTCTTGAAAATGTGGTTGTGTTTCGGGGTGATTGTCAACCCCTCAGACATGCGTGCATAAAACCACGCTTCGCATGTGGATTCTTCTATGTTATAACAACCCGAATGACCTAAGCAGAAGTTTCAAAATACTATTCCAAGAAAGTGTACGCACTTTGAAGAACGCCTGTTTTCGAAAACACAAGGTTACCTTTCGATCGATAACTCGGCTAAAACTGAACCGATTTCGATGAAATTTTCGGCAACTTTCGTAGAGAAACATCCATCAACATGTAAACATCACGCCACCTTCAAACGTCTTACTAATCGTGCGTAATTAGTGATTGTTTTATAGCGTCTGCTACGCCTACGTCACTGCCTCGCTTTCGTTCAGTGATTTAGCAGTTAGTACCGCCAAATACCGCGGCTGACACGTCGTGGCGCTGTTCATACCTTTGCGGGTCGACTGAGTAATTCTGAAGTGGTCCACAGGGGCAGTAAAATCTTCGCATCTTTTGAGTGCCCATCAATTTATTATGGACTATAGGACATTTCGGGAAGTTACACTGCTGGCGTTTTGCTCGTTCGATCTTAGCTCACGACAGGCTTCGATTTTCCAGCACATAATCGGAATAATGGGTATCCCATGCCTGTTTTTGCCGAATCCACAATTGTGCGGAGCAGTCGTGAATTTCAAACATCACGCCAACGCAACACACCCGGTAACAAGATCATTGATATTACGAACTATTTCGGAAAGGTATAGCAGTTGTACATTTTGTGCTCAATAATGAAATAAGTACAAATGAAAACACATGCTCATTTCGGTTATTTAGTACAGGGAAAGGCACTTTCCTCTCCTGATTTAAATCAGTTTGTTGTATCTCGTTTTTTGATGTGTGCTGTTTCCTGCCTGACCACAGGAAACTGTAAAATGTTCAATGTGTGCAGAGAGAAAGAGCATTATAATTGTCAACTAAGTCGGAGGAGAGGTACATGTATTGAAGACAACGAAACAAAAAAGCAGATCGGATGTAGTATGTACCAGAGAAAGGTATGTTTTTGTTGTCAAATAATGTTTCATTTATCAACGGCCAGCTAGAAAACCCATGCAGAGAACGTAGGCCTATGTGTGTACGGAAGTATTACTTAATAAAATGGTCCAGGACCATCTGCTTACCTGGGTGAATGTACCAGAAGAACGCACAACAAGGTCAAGTCTACATACATGTATTCCGGGGAAGCATTACACATTCCGGGTTAGAACATTGTTTGTGATATTGTTTATGAGATGAACGCCTGGCAGCCATAGAAGTCCCATTCGAATGAAATTTGCTGCATTTATTTCGGGTACGTACAGTACAGGTCACAATTGATATCCCTTAATTCGCGTAAGTTACGCGTAAGTCACTTGTAACTTACACAATAACTCACGAGCTATGTCATGTATGTTACGCGTACGTTACGCGCAAGTCGGGGCTTTTTTGCGTAAGTTACCCGTAACTTACGCGGTGAGTTACGCGAATTTCGCTAGTTACGCAGTGAGTTACGAGGCGAGTTACGCGGTAAGTTGTGCGGTGAGTTGCGCGACTTATGCGAGTTACGCAGTGATTGAGTTACGCGGTAAAGTCACGTAGTACATAGGCTTTTAGTTACGCGTACAATAGGCTACCTCTAACGGTATCATTCAGGTACGGTATGCACCAACCGACATTAGGCCTAGCTTAGGCCTGGCCTACGTGCATATTAGGCTAGCCTTCGGCCTATTAGGCATAGGCTAGGCTACCTTGTGCGACCCCTGAGCCCATTCCATCTTCCGGATAGCCCTCTTTATTGTTGAACGGCTGAGAGACGATTTAAACAGAGTATTAAATTATCAATGAAGTCTATTGGTGGAGATATCGGGGTTCGTCTCGATTGTGCATGAAGTCCACTCCTTCTGATGGGGCTTCAATGAGGGTAACCGACCAGGTCGGGGAACATCCACTACAGATTCAGTCTTCCGCCACCGTTTGATAAATGCAGAAATCGCCTTCTCTGATGGAAGAAATTGGCACCCTTCCACGGCCAATTTCCGCCGAATGGAAAAAAGGCTCCAGTTAGTGGATGGGCTGTGGACATGGATGGTCTTAACTCGATCTCTCCAACAAATCCGAGTTACGCGAAACCAAGACTTCAGTTACGCGTAACTCACGGTGACTTACGCGGTGAGTTACGCGAAACCAAGACCTTGACCACCATATTTGATGTGAAAAAAGGACAAAATTCGACATATCCAAAGTGTATACCTAGATATATAAAATCTTATGGTCCAAAACATTCTAGTTGCAGTAGGCCTAATGTATGTGATATGGGCCAAAAACCAATTGTTCAAGATAGGCGCTTGGCGGCCATGATTGAGGAAGAATCGGCCCGCAATTAGCTGAATAGATAGAGAGGACTTAGATACATAATCACCCCAAGTTACGAAACGTACCAAAAGATGGCAAAACTTTAACTTCGACTTCTGTGACCTTGAAAAGTAGGTCAAATACTAAGGTCATCTGGCCTCGTGGGACTATATGTACGAAGTTTCAGGTCAATAGCCCAAGCTAACGGCCGACGACGACAGATACCACACAACCGCAAGAGTCATCAGGTGAGCTAAAAATCAAGGTCGTAATTCTCTTTTCAAATCTCAGCATTTAATTGTCAGAGACTACATTTTCGCCAGGAAAACTAGGTTGGTACCGTCAGTCAAGTTGAAAAATTCATTTTCAGACAGAGTATCACACCACAAACGTAAAGGCTACATAATTCATGTAGGTAAAAAAGGGGTTTTCTTTTTGGTCAGAGTATATGCCTATCGAGCAAATGATAATGCATTTACGATCAAATATAATTCGAAAATGTTCCACAGAGAATCCTTAGACTTTTCGCCGGACTTCTTCGATGATTTTGTTACGTTTACTTCACGATCATGTTGGCTGAAGTTTTATAATTTCGTTGTGGGAAAATCATCTAAAAGAACACCTTTACCGGCGAAGGAAAGGTGTAAAAATATTTGTGATTCGCTATCACATTTCTGGATAGAAATATGGAAAAAAGTTCTGATATCCTGTCGACATAGATCCTTAAATCGTTTGTATATTAGTGTTTATGATTTGGTCATTAAAAACAAAGAAATTTTTCACTTTATAAACGGCACATCAGTCTCCGCGTCCGGTTCGAGATCAAGCTATATTATATCTTCTATATTTTCTGATGTGGACATAATTTTTACATTTTCTCCAAAAAGAGATAAATCTTCCATCAAAATTACTTCGTATCATTTGGTCACAAGTTATCAAAAGGCAAACACGTTTGAATTACCTTTTCCTCATCTCTCTGCATCATTTCGGCATTCATTAGCACACCCTAAGCATGAAGATATATTTGTTGAGTTGATATTATTCGATAAATCAGTGAAGTTACTCAATTTCATGGTGCCGTGTCAAACGAGAAAAGGAATTGTCCTAGAAAGACACGACATGGCAGCAAAAATGTCTAGTGTTGACGTAGCTTTACATCCCAAATTGAGCTCACGTTCGCATTCTGAAATTTATTATGAAGCATCTAGAGACATCATATGTTTTATGCGGCAGCATCTTGGGCGGGGAAGGGGCAATATACATGTCGTTCATCGGTACCGTGAAGGCTGAACAACCTATCATCTCAGAACTGCCACGCATTAGTTATCATAGCGACCTACGCAAAAAAGTGGTTATTTGTATTTTGTAGTATGGAGTCGCTGTCACAGTGCGAGTTTGAGAGCACTCGGAAAGCATTTCACCTAACGATACTTCTAGTCCCAATGTAGAATATTATCCAGCCTATTCCAATATCACAAGTCCATTCACGATTATTTGAATAACGTTCATTTTGTACTCCTATAGCTACACATTCTTACTTTGGTGAATTCAAAAGTCCACCATGTTCTAATCGAACCACGGCTTGAGTTAGAAACAAAAGATGTGTGGTTTTATGATGACAGCGCTGGATATCTGGTAAAAGTCAGACTACCTCTTGATTCACCTATCAATAGAGTCATGGTCTTTAGAATAGATTTGTCGAAAAATATTCTTACGGTAATTTCAAATAAATCACATGTGGATGACGGAACCATTGCACCACTTCCCCAGACGATTTTCAGACACCATTTGGTATTCTATTTTCTTGAAAAGCGCCGGAGAGACTATCCTATTGAATATCCTCTTTATGATATACATGAAAGGAATTTCTCCGGGAAAATTCGGCACGCTGGCGATGACGTTTGCAACAAGCAGAGAAACATAATTACCACCACTGCATCGCCGCTCCTTGTAGGCGGGGTAGCTGTAACATGCTGTCTGTTGCGACATAGCAAAGTATACAATTGCCAGTTTTACAGATACAGTCTTGCATATTTCGGGTCGGAGCTTTATATTCGATTAAACAAATGGATTCCATTCAAACTACATTCAGAAGCTGAATACGCCATCTCGTTAAAAGGCGATGTGATACTCTTTGAACCAGTCAGAAATCCTATTTCATTACGTATGTATCGACGGTCTGGGAACAGACTCAATTTGGTCAAAGAAGAAATAGTAAAGTTCAATGCAAGGATCAAAAATATATTCTGGAAATTGAACCAAAATATGCAAATTCTTCTCTTCGTCGGTTACCAAAGTAAAACCAGAGCTCCGCTCCTTCGTATTATAAAGATACTCTGTGTGGCTAGACAAGCTATCTACCGAACAAACGAGGTATCACCATTCCAGGAACTACGCGTAAAACTACCTCCTGACTATCGTTTTGGATTAAGTTCGTGTAGAATGCTTCGGGTTGGTGTCGACTGGTCACTTTTTATAATTAAGAACAATATTTCTTCCGGAGACAGAAAAACGTATGAACATGTTGTAGACGTCTTTCCTCTGAAGCATACATGGGACTTCTAAAGGTTGTCTATTGACAGGCACAAATCTGATCGGACACAATGATTTGTTGGCCGAACATTGATCATTATGATTCTATTCTCCTCAATTATAACATAACTAATTAATGATAAAAAAACTCGTAGACGACGTCGTATCCACCGGATGAAATTGATAGGTCAATTAATCTTCATCATGGGCATCAGGGGATGAAGGGTTAGTATGGATTCACTGCTAGGCCTAGGCAAATACATTATATAGTTCAAAAAAAATTAGGCTCCAACTTTAATATGCACATGTTCTGTTCAATTAATTATGTCATTGTTGAGGAAGACCATAAGAAAATTAGAGTAACCTCTAGCACTAAAGATATTTTGCCGCTTTGAAGAGGCAAAGAAATCATCCCTGCTCATTGCCACGGCAAAAGTTCATATTTGTCGGGAATGATCGAGTAGTTTCTAATAATAATGTGGACAATATCCTGATATTCAACTGCAAAGGCTGGACGTTATTATTAGTTTCTGTCGAAAGATCATAATTTTGAAAGGGACAGAAATAATTTGGGAATATACATGATAAACAACCAAAGGACGTTTATTTACCAGAAATCAATGCCCAGCAGGCGTACACTTTCGATGAAGGCGAGTGTTAATGGCGTATCATCGATGGCGGTACACTTTGTTGGATCAGATTCTCACCTCAATATCTCATGAACTGAAAGCACGATTGACAACTTTCTCCGTCAAAGAGCCTGAACAAGACACTACAGGACGACCTGGGACCCCGGGCTTATGGACCTTTGGGAGAAGATAGAACCTAGCAATTGAGTTCACGTTCGCATCATGGTATTTATTATGAAGCATCTAGAGACATCATATGTTTTATGTGGCAGCATCTTGGGCGGAGATGGAGCAATATACATGTCGTTCATCAGTACCGCCCGGGGTACCGTGAAGGCTGAACAACCATATTGAAGAGATCACCTTAGAACAGGCTTATTTTAAGTAGCAACGCACTAGTTAGCCTACTACGCGAAAAAGTGGTTGTTTGTATTTTGTAGTCATACTGCCATAGTGCGGGTTTCGGATCACCCGGAAAGCATTTCACCTAAGGACACTTCTGGTAGCAATGTAGAATATTATCCAGCATATTCCAATATCACCAATCCATTCACGATTATTTTGAATAACGTTCTTTTTGTACTCCTATAGTCACACACTCATACTTTGGTGAATTTAGAAGTCCAGCATTTTCTGATCGAACCACGGCTTGAGTTGGAAAAAAAGATAAGTGGTTTTATGATGACAGCGCTGGATATCTGGTAAAACTGAGACGACCTCTTGAGTCACGTATCAATAGAGTCATGGTCTTTAGAATAGATTTATCGAAAAACATTCTCTCTGTAATTTCAAATAAATCCTATGTGGATGATGGAACCAATGTACCAGCTCCCGAGGAGATTTTCAGCCACCATTTGATTTTCCATTTTCGTGGAGAGCCCCGGAGAGACTATATTGAATATCATGTTTATGATATACATAACGGGAATTTCTCTGGAAAAATTCGGCAAGCTGGCGATGACGTTTGCAACAAGCAGAGAAACATAATTGCCGGCACCGCATCTCCGCTCCTTGTGGGCGGGGTAGCTGTAACATGCTGTCAGTTGCGAGAAAGCAACACATGCGATTGCCAGTTTTACAGATACAATCTTGCATATTTCGGGTCGGAGCTTTATATTCGATTAAACAAATGGATTCCATTAAAACTACATCCAGGAGCTGAATATGCCATCTCGTTGAAAGGTGATCTGATACTCTTTGAACCATTCAGAAATCCTATGCCATTACGTATGTATCGTCCGTCTGGGAACAGTCTCAATTTGGTCAAAGAACAAATAGTAAAGTTCAATGCAAGGCTCAAAAATATATTCTGGAAATTCAACAAAAATATGCAAATTCTTCTCTTCGTCGGTTATCAAAGTAAAACCAGAGCTCCGCTTCTTCGTATTATAAAGATACTCTGTGTGGCTAGACAAGCTATCCACGGAACAAACGAGTTATCACCATTCCAGGAACTACGCGTAAAACTACCTCCTGACTATCGTTTTGGATTCAGTTCGTGTAGAATGCTTCGGATTGGTGTCGACTGGTCACTTTTTATAGTTAAGAACAATATTTCTTCCGGAAACAGAAAAACGTATGAACATGTTGTAGACGTCTTTCCACTCAAGCATACATGGGACTTCTAAAAGGGTGTCTATTGACAGGCAAAAGTGATCAGATTGGAGACAATGATTTGTTTTTCTGACACTGATCATTATGATTCTATTCTCCTCAATATAATATTAATGATAAAAAACCCGTAAGGGACGTCGTATCCCCTTGATGAAATTGATAGGTAAATTCATCTTCATCCATGGGCATCCGGTGATGAAAGATTAGTATGGATTTACTGGTAGGCCTAGGCGAATGGTTACACAAAATTTATGCTCCAATTTTATTATGCACATGTTCTGTGTAATAAATTATGTCATTTTTGAGGAAGACCATAAGAAAATTAGAGTAACCTCTAGCACTAAAGGAATTTGGCCGTTTTGAAGAGGCAAAGAAATCCTCGCTGCTCATTGCCACGGCAAAAGTTCATATTTGTCGGGAATGAGTAGTTTTTAATGTATCGTATAATAATGTGGACAATATCCTGATATTCAACTGCAAAAGCTGGACGTTATGATTAGTTTCTGTCGAAAGATCATAATTTTGAAAGCGACAGAAATAATTTGGGAATATACATGATAAACAATCAACGGACGTTTTATTCACCAGAAATTAATGCCCAACAGGCGTACACTTTCGATGTAGGCGAGTGTTAATGGCGTATCATCGATGGCGGTACACTTTGTTGGATCAGATTCTCACCTCAGTATCTCATGAACTGAAAGCACGATTGACAATGAGATACCCGCGTGACAAACTTTGCTACGCGGTGGCGCTGCGATCGATCGACCCTTCGCGACGTCATTGACGTCTTTTAAACTGTTGACCTTGCGTCATGAAAACTTGACCTGTACATTTTTCTACAGGAATTGATTAAACAAAAAAGTTGCCTTTATTATATCATATCAATTGCTTTGAAGGAAGAAAACAGGGAGATGAAAGAAATTTTCATCTGACACAGGATGATCTAAGTTTTTCTGTCAGGTGACCAACACGTTCGAATGGTCATGATGTCAATATTGTCCTATTATCCCGATCCCTTGTTCTGCAGTAACATTGGACTCAATTTCCCAAACCCTGGAGGATCGAATTCTGTCATACCGCAGCTTATTAAATGTACATGTACCAGTACTGTACAGAATATTTCATTTTGTTCACAAAAACCATCGTCACCATTTGATATAGTCATATTGTCGTTGGCCGGGTAAGTCGAAAGATCTGATACAGTTGTAATTGTTTAGATAATAATCAATGAAAACACTTAAACCTCAACAAAAAGGAAAATAATTGATTTTATTACAATAAATCATAGCCGCGGTATTTCTGACAGGTTGAATTGAAGACAGAAGATGTATCTTCCCCGGGATGTGTTGGATATTGCCATCTCTGTCTTCATATACCAACAAAGGGAATCAAAGTGGAAACACCGACGAGAGGTGGCCGAAACGTGCCCCCCTTATTATGCACCCGACATCCCCAGAAATTTGTGACATTGAAGCACACCTAGTGGCAGTCCTGATAACTACACACTACATGGAATATACCATTGGGAATCGTTTTTCATCGTGATAGCCAGGCAGTGGTGATCACTGCGTCACTTGCCGATATTTTACCCGTTAGATACAGGAATAAGGCTTAACTATGCCAAATTTCAGATGCATT
Organism: Notospermus geniculatus; assembly: GCA_002633025.1. Classification (NCBI taxonomy): domain Eukaryota; kingdom Metazoa; phylum Nemertea; class Pilidiophora; order Heteronemertea; family Lineidae; genus Notospermus; species Notospermus geniculatus. Next base: position 33,989 of record NMRB01003170.1, read on the forward strand.
GGTGATAATTTACCCACGTCCACCGGGGGGGTTGAAGATTTCTAATGCATTGTAATGCATTCATGTATGTATGTATGTATGTATCGTTTGGAAGCTTCATAACCCTTTTAAGGGTCTTAAGCTTATACTTTGGTATGGAGTCCACGACAGGCTACTGTCCACCTGTGTGGGGTCTTTTACTTGCCCTGGCATAGACACTCAGGTACAAGGGACCACGGCTTTCAGTCTCATCCGACAGACCCTAAATTGGTTCACAACTTTTTTTTCACAACTTGTATGTGTCCTGGCGGGGATCGAACCCACGTGGGTTCCCCATAGTGGGGAAATGGCCAAATCATCGAAAACTGCACTTTTTGGGCCTCCGTATCTTGAAATGATGACGACATGCTTTCGTTGCCGATAGCAGCGGTAGATGGCAATACCCTACAGTGGCTGTGTACGAAGTTTCGTGGATTTTGATTAAAATTTTTCACTGTCACTGGACTTGAGTCAACGGCTATGACACTTTTTATGTGAATATGAAAGTGCATATTCCCTACTGATCCAAAAGGGTTTTTTCCACTTTTTTTAACCAACTTATCTTTTACGTGTACAGTTTATCTTTTCCTGTACAAATGTACTAGAGTGAGTGGCGACAGCAGCGCGCCACACGGCCAGTCATGTAACTAACTGGTCGCATATTTCTGGCCATGATTTAAGTTTTACGCCAGGCATATCTAAAAAGTCTTGAAATGAATCACTGCGTCTTACTCTTCTTACTCGTGGCTCCTTTTCAATCGAGGGTTCCGGGTTCGACGCCCGGCCGGGGTGATTTCTTCACCGTTTTGTCCTGTCTCGTGTTTTTCTTTTTGCCTTTTCTTTTTACTGAAATACTGTAATGGCCATATTCACAAAGCGTGTTTAGCCTAATCAGCAAATTCTGCATTACACAGGTTAAAGGCCTAGAAAACTATTGTTCTGCCTTCTGTATGCTGCCTGATCTCTGGCATTTACCCACAAGATGATCACACGCGTCTAACCTTCCTGCTTCTCAGTGAGGGAGGACAAAAGAAAGTGTTGGACAAATTCTAGACAAGTTTGCCTGATCGTTTAACTTTTCCTTTGATCTCATTGGACCTATACGCAGGAAAGTTGTACGCGTGTGATTTTCCTGCGGGTAACCGCCTCTGGTGAAGCACCATACAGACATCAGACAATAGTTTTCTAGGCCTTTAACCTGTGTAATACAGGATTTGTACGCTGATCAGGCTAAACATCCTTTATGAATATGCCCCTAAGTCCACCGGACGGTTCAGGAAAAAAATAGCAGACGGCACATAGCCTAGTAAAATTGTCCGACAAACACTATTTTCAGGATGTTTGCCATTAACAAGAACGAATAAAAAGTACTTAAAACAATTAAAAGCATGTTGCACACGGTATCCCAATCAATATTTATTGCTTGCCAAACAAGGACTATTTTTAGCATTAGATGACAAGCATGCTTGCCAAATTAGGACAAAAAGTGAACTGCTTGGCAAGCATGCTTGCCAAACTGCTTGCCAAATAAACCAGGCCATAAATAAAATGTGCCAGTGGATTCTTTCGGCAGTTGGACGAATGATTGTCATCTCTGGCAGGTGTATTTTATCATTATGATGGGAGTTTTAGCACATGACAAGCACACGGTATCCTAATCAATATGCATTGCTT
>NMRB01003171.1:29850-67078 GCA_002633025.1 Notospermus geniculatus
CATTCAAATTGTGCCAGAAATGTCCTTGAACATGATGCCCGCGGGATTTCCCTTCCGGTATCCTCACGTGGCAAGCGATTCGACGCTGAAAATACTGCAGGAGGGATCAAGGCAGTGGAAATCGCTCGTCGTGTCCTACCGCTTCTTACCGCATCGCATCGCACCGCAAGTGTCAACAGCTATAGGCTTATCATTGGGAGCAATCAGGCGCGAAAAATTTCGCATCGCATCGCGTCGCCAGTGTGAACAAGGCTTTAATTAGCTAAGCGCACATGGGCAGCAAATCTCAATGCGGTAGGGGTTCTCTAGCCATGGCCTGTTGTAATCCCTCTGGGATGGAGGGTCACTTAGTTTGACAAGTATAATTCCTCCAGTGTCAAGAACGGGAACAACATGTATTATGTGGTTGACGTCTTCATTTTTGCAATTGCCATTGAAACTGTCAGCAGACGACTACAGGCCACCAGAGATTCTTTAAACAAGTCAGGTGAGGGGGCCACACAGTATTAATAAGATTGAACACCCAATATATATCACCATTTATGTACTTTATTGATTTTCTATCACACTTGATGATGTATACAAAACAACTATTTACATGTAAAATACATTGAGATATACTCTCTAAGATAGTATACAATATCGAACAAATATGCAGTCATGCAATACTAGCATAAACATTAATTTTTATGCATTTTTGAACAGAAATTATATCATTTTTCTTCACAAAGAAAGTGGTGCCTGATAAAAATGAACCACACATTAAAAATATAACTTTAAATCATAAAACTTGTATAATTTTGAGAATAAACTGGACCACATTGCATTTTTTAATATAACACTTGCAAGTGTGAGAGAATGCAGCTTCATTTCAACAGTCACATTCAACAGTCATGGTAATTTGCCTTCATGTGTTCACCAATGTGAAAATCTCTTGTCCAATCATTACACAAGAGAAACCACAATGTCAAAGTTAACAGTAATTTTAAGTAGTTATGATGTCCCATTTGCATTTTGGTGCATGAGTGATCCACTCTGAGTAGATAACGTAATTCTGAGATTCAGTGGACTGATATGAAACATGTGAGGTTAAAGACAAAGTTNCCCATCCTGAGGTGATCGGGGGTTTTTGTGCGCTCTCTACATTAGGCCTACTGAAAATATACGGTGACGACAGAAGCAAGCGCTAAGAACCACTTATTACCTCCGGATGTTTCCCTTGTACCGACAGGGTACATTGGGAGCTGTTAGCAAATCTCACTGCATTATATAACTATTCCTGTACTCTTTTGACAATGAAATTCCCTAAGTGAGGCGATGTATGCAGAGATCTCGAAGATAAATGGGAAAATAGTGGTAACAAATGACATTACAGCGGGAGAAAGCGGTGTCAATAGTGATAGATAGGGCCATGTATGCAGTGAGGTTGTCAGGAAACCCCAGTGTGTATACCATTGAGCGAGATAAGCTAACTCATTTGATTGATGAAGGTGGTGTCGGAGGTGTTCCAACAAAACCAATATAACAACTGAAACATCCATTGTGATGAACTCGCATCGGGAAATATCCTCGCCAAGAATGCATGATGACGGTATACTCCCCTGCCTCGGGAGCGGCCACGACACTGATGAAGTATTAGCCTAATGCAAGGGACATGTAGGTAGCAAATTCTTTAGAAATGCCCCATTTGCAAATATGTATTCCTCAGTTTAGATGCTGATCCTTTAATTGCCAGCTCATCCCTGTGACCTTGGCTTAAAAACTATCTTCGAACGCAGGCTAAGAGTGACAAGTTTTCTATTCCCCGGAGGCTAGAAGTCAACCTCTCCGCCATGGTAACTTGGATCAGAAATGTAATTGAATTCCACATCAAATACAAGTTAGATGGTGAAATTGTAAGAGAGACGCCAACATGGATCATAATTCATGAAATGTTGATTTCATGGTAGATTCGTCAAAGGATACATTTCAAATGCACCAAACACAATGGTGTATGACAGACTTGGTTAGAACAGATTCGTGAATTCAATTAAATCAGCATCATTTGAGAGTTCAAAGCATCTTTGTGAACGATTTTGTAACCTAAGCAAGCGATTACACCAAAATCTTGCAGTTGTAAGGTCACAGAGGTCTGGCATTGCCGTACACTCCTCTCGCAGTGTTTCGTTTCACTCCATACCTACGCTTTACCAACCACTGCTTCGAATGGCCGGTATTCTGCCGATTTACCGCCAGATGGCACCACTACTGTCCAACCAATCAGCGCCCGCCATCAGGCTGCAAAACTGAGCAAAATCCTAAAACACTTTCTCCAGCGCGACAGCGGGAACAGTAGTGGTGCCATCTGGCGGTAAATCAGCAGAATACCGGCCATTCAAAGCAGTGGTTTGTGAAGCGTAGGTATGGAGCAAAACAAACCACTGCGTGAGGAGTGTAGCATTGCCGGGGTCCAGCTCCTACTGTTGGTGATGGTTGGCATTGCTGACCACAAGCAGGCTGTTGATATCTTCGAATCAAAGTCCTGACACTGACACTTTTGATGATGATGTTGGAGGAGCTAGATCCCAGTGGCAAAGCCAGGTCTCTGTGACCTTACAACTGCGATTTTCTGCAGGGCTAAGTAAAACGTAAAGATAAAAAATAGTGCCAATGGCACTGTGCCCGCTTGGCTTTTTAGCACAGTGGTGGAAAGAAGAAGCCATATCAGAATCCCATACTAGCCATATTTGACAATATCTGTGACCAAAGCGTACATAGCAGATTTTGTGAGTTTGGTTTTGGTCTCCTGGCAGCAAAGTCAAGAATTAGATTTCACCGAAATTTCGTCAGGAAGTCACTACAACCTAGAGGTAAATACATCCAAAGGTTCAATACAATAGCTCACACGACTATCAAAATATAGCCCTTTTAAGTTTTTCACAAAATGCCCCCTACCTACCAAAATAGGAATCGCATCGCACCCAAAATCGAACTTGACCTAAATTTTTAGGTCATACACACCTGTGTGCAATATGAAAATGATCCCTCAAAAACTGAAGGCGCTATCCATCTGACAAGCAAAAATTTGATATTTTCGTTTTGGCCCCCTAGTGGCAAAGTCAAGAATCAGATTGCGCCAAAATTTCGTGTGCAATTCACCACCAACTACAGGTACATACATACAAAGTTTCATCACGACAGCTCAAGCCATTCTCAAAATACAGGCCTTTGAATTTTTTCACAAAACGCCCCCTACTGGCCAAAGTAGAAATCGCATCGCACCCAAAATCGAACTTGACCTAGATTTTGTGGTCATACACACCCATATGCAATATGAAAATGATCCGTCAAAAACTGAAGGCGCTATCCATCTGACAAGGGAAAAGTTTACGGACACACGCACGCACGCACGCACGACAGACCACCACTAAAGGCGCCAAGCACAGCATAAGCCCTTTTGGCCTATGGGCCAAGCGGGCTAAAAATTTCAACCAGTTGCTGGATCATTTTTGACCCTTTCACACAAAGGGTCACACTGATTATCGCAAAAACAACAGACAGGGGTTAAAAGGATCGTGCACTCTCGGTATCGATCAACCATGTTCAATTCCATCTATACCTGGTCACATCGATCACTGGACGAAAACCGTGACGAGATGATCAAGACCAGCGTACACCTCATGTCATTTTCTCATTGATCCGAGGATGATCAATCTGTACCCCTGGACTTGGTCGATTTTTTCCGCTCCGCCTAAGCAACGAAAATCTTCCAATTGCATGATGCCATTGGTAGGTCTGGAGAGTGGTGTCACCTTCATGTGAATGTCCCATGAACCCTAGGAAACGTCTCACCAGATGAATGGAAAAGCTTGACCCATTGATATTGTCATCAATTTTGACAACAGGATTTTTGTATTCAACAGACCAACCCTGTCATTTCTTCTGCTAGGGTATACACACTGTACCCTGAAATCAGTCAATGCCCGCCGTTGTTTGTAATTGGTAAGAAATTGGTGGCAAGAAAGTGGCAGCTGAAACTGAGAGATCTCCACAGGCAATTTGCGAGGGCACAACACAAGCCGTGGTTACACCTGTCTAAAATCCCCGTGCTTTTTGAGACACGGGTTTTTCCGAACCAGGAAAAAACACGGCGTTGGCACGGTGAGCGGTTTCACTATTTAAAATGCGATTGGTAACTAGAGTTGTCAGTTGAGTCTGCATGCAGACTCTGGAGTCTCCGCCACGCGTCGCATGTCACACAACACTAGGCCTATTAAGAGACATGCACGGCCAATTTTGACCCGCAATACCACATGAAAGAACGAATGTAAGGTTTTATTGATGAAAGTGACGTAAACTGAACCGGAAACTGTTTATTTGATGTATTTTAATCCACTCTGCCTCGCGCAATTTGACTTCCAAAAGTGTCCGAGAATAGATTTTTCAGTGACGGCGGTCCTATTCTCGGACACCATCCCCATCCCGCCATGTCCTCGGACAGTTGCTTTTTGTGGCCAAAATGTCAAAAGGAATGACAGTTTCGTTAGGGCCTACCAAAAAACAGAATGCCGATCGGGAAATGGGGGATATGGGCCGAGGACATGGCGGATATAGGCCTAGCCGAGTTGGATGTTGGTCATGTTCGTTAGCATGTCGTCCATGTTGTCAGGCTGGGATCATACGGCAGTCGTGGCGCAAAACATCGTCGTAAACATCAGCATGGATAAATTAAACAACATACACCCGACGTGGAAATGAAAGAATACTAGTAGTCACAAATCCTGACACCGGAATATTTTATTGAAAGACAGTTTCGTCGAAACTTCGTGTTATATGGTGATAAAATTACGACACTGCAAGGAGCCCGTGAAGCACTGCAGAATGCACACACGCATAGGCACGTAAGCCTCCTGGTCTGAGGTTGGTTTGGGCCGAGAAAGTTTCCTAGCTAACACAAGAGTCTCCGCTCGACCACTACGTGGCGTGGCGGAGACTAATAAGTTCCATAACCCGGCGATAGGGGCACTGCATGTAGGCAACTCTCCGTAATCAAGTGGCTACTGGAGGCGTGAAAGAGCCTATGCGCATGCGCATGACTCATCGATTTGCATCGCCGTCTGTTGGGGTGCTCGGAACTACAGGTAGACACAGGATTTTGCAGTTACACTACATAAAATACCCGTGTCTAATATAGCCCCAGCGTAGCCCCTTCGAGCTCGCTGGGGCTAATAACCACGGGGTTTCAGACACGGGTCTATTTATAGGTGTAACAGCAAAATCCATGGGATAAGCACGGGGATTTAACCACAGCTATAGTGTGGTTAGAATTTGCAGGAAGATCCACAGACCTGGCCATTTGATCATGATGATCTATTGTTAGGCTTCTACACCGGTACACATTAAGAAACTGACGGTATGCAGAATTTGTACGGTCCACCCAATTACCTTACGACAAAGAAGTCCATGATCTATTTTGCATATTGATACTAACCTTCATGTCCTAAAAAATGTGATCACAGTTCTCAGAATAGCAGGCATTAGCCTGGAGAGTCACTGGTATTTGAAAAGAAGTCTGGTATCCATGGATACCATGACAGCCACCTCCCGAGCCCTGCGCTCTTAGATCAGTTCTTGTCCACTTGAGCCAGGTAAGACAGAAATCTGATTCAAGGTACGAACATCGCCACTCTATAATACTATACAAACCGTGTAATGGTGTCTTCAATATTTAATGAGAGACATTTGAGTTGAGGAGGAAATATCAGTCTCATCGAAAGATTTGATGACAGTCTATTTATCAGCAAATTGATCGAAATTCTAAAACGACGCACTATGGTTGATATTGGATGGCAACTTTAGTCACGACACAGAAAAGTAGGACTTAGCGAAAACTATTAAAAGCATCACTCGGGTTACAATAATGAATAATGCTACTGGTTAAAGTACATTTCACGAAAAACGTACAAAAACTTCTCAGATAGGACAGCGTTAGGAAACGTACATAGCCTGACGTAATCCCACCAAATAATATAAGACGTTGCTGATGGCATGCATGGCTGATGAAGACTAACACAGCCCGTACAAATGAGATGCCATAAAAAGAATTCTTTGTGGCCAGCCACAGTCAAGCCACAAGATTACTCGCCAGGTTTTTTGTTGAGCTAATTGATCTGAAAAATCTCTCTGTCACCATCAAATTTCCAATAGTCGCTTAGGTTTTCTCCTCTTTCCAAACCCAGTGCACATACACCATTCTCATATTCTCTAACCATGACTGCGTGATACACAGCAACAACATACTATAGTAAGCAGAACTTCCGTGGAATGACAAGTTATTCGCGGATAATCTCGATCTCACTGAGATATGCCGCTATTCATGCCATGAAAAAAATGCATAAACAATATTATTCCGGTAAACAGAGAAGAAGGATAAATAGATAGAAGTAATGCTGAGCCATGTGGTGCATCATAACTCATCTTGCAGCAGATGCACATGTTTACTATGCCCCAACTTCCTCGAACTGGCTATACCTCAACAGTGATATAGAGCCGTACTTCCGCCTATTAGAAAAATCCACGTTTTTCAAGACCATCTCATAAAAGAGGCCTTATATCAGCCCTGCCAACAGGCGCCACTGTAGTTAGTAGCAGTAGCTCTCCTGGTGATTCGAGTAAAGAATGTTGTCTGAATCAGCCGTCAGAGGTTTAACTCCCGAAGGCTACAGACAAAGTCATTCTCCAGTACGTTTTGAACAGCTTTTTGCTCACCCAATATGGCACCACTTTTTTTCCACATGATCAAACTTCAGATGAGGATCAGTCGAGGGAAAGACTACCAGAAAAAGCAACTTCACTTTCCCTTGTAGAGATATTAAACTGCAGTCAACTTGCGCTGAAACGTATTTTCTCTTGTACTGTACAAGAGTGCAAGGCACACCAGGGAAAAAGATCATGTCGCTCTTGACCACTGGTAGTGTTTGCCTTTCATTTCACCATTTCCATCGGACTAGAGACTTTGCAACACTATACCCCATATCCAATTCTAGATTTGAGAAATAGGTGGGTTTTCAATACCAGTCCAGGAAGTGAATCATGAAATGACATTGCTGGATAAAAGTATGTTCCGCATTGGCGAAATGCAGGAATTACAGGGCACTGTATACACACGATGATGTATACGATGGTTGTAGTAGCCCGAATGTACTTTACTGCACACGCCACTCAGGTGAGATCGTCTGTCAGGTTTACAGAAAGTTGTTGATAGTAGGAACAGAATCTGGTTAGCTGAACTTTTTTTTCGATTTTAAAAAATTAGTCACAATATTATTCTTTGGTCATTTTGTGATCATAAGAGTTGAGATTGTGCACAATATGGTAGGCCTAGGCCTTTTCTTCCATCTGAAGTTCACCTTGGATCACCTTGTTGTGCAGCACGGAGCATCAAACCCACCTTGTGCAGGAATTGGCAGCCGAGTGGGAGATTTGCATACTTACATAGACTTTCCATTTGTAAGTTTGAAATATCTTTCCAAAAATTTTGTTGACAACACAGGTGAGGCATGAATAGACTATGTACTGGTGCATAATGTATCTGTATAGGACCTGAATGTAGGCTGTTTCAGTAGCCTAACTGGAGGTAGCTTAGCCTCTCCAAGAAAAAAATTATCATGACCTATTCATATCAGTCAAAACATTTGAAGAATTCTTCAAATGGAAGGTAAACTTCTGCTCACAGGTAGGCCTACATGCCACCATGGAGTGCAGCAGAATTTTATTGAAAAGCTTTGAGTGGGAAAGGCAGATCACCTGATTGAAGACTGGTGTTAAAGGCCTGGTTTTGATTCCTTGCCAGACCTTTCAAAGGCGTAACCTACACACAGATGATACTTGAGAGAATCATTCAGCAATTCCCAGATTTTTCTACCAAAATAGTGAAGAAGTGTTTCCGCCAGAGGGTACTAAGGGTACCTTGCTAGTACCCTCAAAGGAACAGAAAATGGCCATTTCTTTAATTTCATGGGGTTTTTGCTGATTTTGAAGAAACTACATGTAGTCCCCTCAAAAAAAATTCTGGCGGAAACCCTGAAGATGGATAAGCCCCTACAAGCTCATCTTTAAAGGCGCCCGGTATTGCCACTTTTTCTCAACAGCCGGCGCCACCGCACCACTCTCCAACCCAGGGACCAACTACGTTGTCGGCGAATGGACCTGATTTACTACGTACACTTTGTAATGGATCTTTGTAATTCGTTTTGCTGCCACTAGATGGCTCCCTCTACATTTGCAGTCATATTACCCATTAGAGATCGCACACCGTTCTCCTTTAAGAGCAACCATCAACAAACAAGTGTAAACAGTTCTTCCTCTTGTCAAATCCAGTGGAAGCATCTTACTTATATTCTTATGTGCAGATCCAATGATGTGTTCTTTGGCGTTACCACCGCCTTACTTGTCCTTAGTTACCACGAACCAATCAAATTGCCAAATTGGTTTTCTGGCAGCCAAGGCCGGAATAATTCCATTACACACTCGACTTCATTCGGTTATTAAATTCTGGTGTCACTCAAACGAGCAGTCATTTCATATTTTTATTAAAAGCAAGCCTGGTGGAATTCATTAAGAGGAACCTTTTCATGGCTGCCACAAGATTATGAGGTTTGATTGAGGTGAGGCAAGTCATCTTAACAAATCCGCTCTGTTTATGCAAAACATTTCAAACTCTGAATATTTTTGAAATGCCAAGGTGTTTGGTTCATGCAGTAAGTTTTTTTCAACTGGGCTTCTTTAAATAGGTAACAGTAATCTTACACTTGAGGAATGTTTACAACATCAGCATGGATTCTGACTGCAAGTAAAATGGGAACACCAGTTCTTCATAAGTCTGGTCCTGGTGATTTCCAAAGCTTCATTTGCTCCAGCCATGGAATGTGAAATAATGATGATTTACTGGTGTAGATGTCAGTAAACTGGACAGGCCATGATCAATTGTAAGATCAATGAAGTGCAAGACACAGCTCGTTCATTGATGAGCTACAGGTCAAGGTCAAAATATCAGATTATTGCTGATTATTGGAGTCGTGCTTTGACGAAGCAGAGAAGACTCAGAACCCCAAACATTTTTTCACACATTTTCTCTCAATGATCATTTCACCAGTTTTACTAAATGCGATAGATTAAATTTTTCAACAGTAAAATCTCTGAATGTGAAGGCGATAAACCACCTCACACGAGCAGACAACGCCAGGCACAATACGCCATCTATGCACTCGCGATAAGAAATGGGGAAAAATCTGAAGCAATTCCATCTCATCTCAGAATGGTATAAGAACATGCCTTCATCGCGCAACGCCTGTCACATCAGCACGATTCTTTTCACCAAATCTGACATAGCATTACAGCTAATCAACAATCACCGTGCCCATGTTCCATGATGTACGAACCTATCGCTGATCAACGGTGTTGTCTTGGGAATCACGGTGCATAAAAATTCATTACCAAGAGATCGAGCTAATGAAGCATGCGCAAACCTTGCTTGTCAACTCCAATTATGCGATGTTCGGGCGCTACCTGCTGCTAATGGAACACATTGTCATTGGGACGTCAAAGAAAGAGGTGAGAAAAGATGAAGGCAGTTTATCGTGTGAAAGAAGAAGAAAGTGATTGACTTCAAAAACTCAACCGAGGAGGAACCCCAATCATACATGAAACGAAATCATGAGATCATCTTTTCATCATTTTATCATGATTCTGGTTAACCATCGGGCATCAGTGCCAGCCGTATTTTGCCATTACGACATAGAGCAAACTGGGATGACGGCATTGCAACTTTGTTTCCCTTGAAAATGATGTCATGACGTCACTTGTAAACCTTCGGCATTCACCGTCATGACATGCTGTCCTGTTGAATATGCTGTCCTGGTAAAACCAGGATGACATATGAATTTCACCCGGTAATGTAGATCACAGCTGGCGTCCAGCCCTTCGCAAAATTTGGTGATTTTGTGGACAAGTTAAATGGCGTGTTAACTTGTCAACACCAGGGAATAAAACTGAAGATGGCGGGTCACACGTGACCCTGGCTGGCGGGCGCGGGGCGCCATCGTCCGCCAGTTAAGGGAAATAATTTTCCCTGTGGTGTTCAGCCCGAATGGGAATATAGGCAAAAAGTATGACGTGGGTAGAGTATGAATGATATAGAATTACCTTGACATACGCAGTATAAAATGGCATTTCTCTTGAAAATGACGTCACGTCACGTCCCCCATTACGTACCTTCGACATTCTGCATCATGACACACTATCCTGGTATATATACCAAGAATCTGCAGTGTGGTTAAAAATGTCCGTCGGGGCTTCTTTTTTCCTCTCAGAAAAGGACATGAGCAGCCAAAAAAGAACATCATCACCATTCCACACATTTTGCTGGGGTAACATTACTGTTTTCAGGGGAGTGAATCACCTTTGAAAAAGTAGACTCTGCTCAATCATCACCTGCATATCCAATGATTGCTGCTTTTTTCATTGACTGCAAAGGTGAGATGGACAGCCGTAGACTGCCAGAATTGTGGGTTTTTTTCAATGCTTTTTTCCACCAGGAAATACGTTTTTGTGAAAGAATTGTTTTTGAGAGCTGGTGTCTGAAAAGAACTTGAGCGATATGGAAGAACACACATGGGAGAATCTGACATTTCTGAAACGCATCAGGCGTCGTTTTCAATCAGAATTTTCGTCTGTGGCCGAGAAGGACGCCGCAGAAGCACAAGACTGAAAGGTGTTCCCTTCCACATGAGTACAACCTAATCCAAATCACTCATCACGCGTTCCATAATTGGAACTATTGGGCAAGGACGTGTCACAACATCACTCATCATATCAGCTGCCTGGTGTAAAGACGGTGCTATTGACTGAGGTGACACTAGCCCCATGTGCATCCCGGTAACCATAGCAACGGCTGGTTGCGGACACAGACCAAGTGGCCAAAGACAACACTAATGACCATCTTCAGGAATCACTAGGGGGAGAGATTATTATGACTACCTGCAACCTGGGGGTTAACTCTTAATTGCATCTATCAGGACAGCCAAAGATGACAGGCCATCGCATTGCTTCAAAGGGCAAAGCTGTATTCTGTCAACCGCGCGGCCACAATTGTTTTATTCCTTGGATTACAAATCTTCCGTGTCTCTCTGAAGGAAAAGGGTAAACGAAATTCTGAACTGTCATTTTGCAATGAAAATTTAACAGTCGTCAAGTGAAAAATAGCAAAATCTTAGTTTGTGGCCTTCTGCTTTTGTTTCACCAATCACCAGCAACAAGGACGTGTTTATGCCCCCATCACACTGAGCTAGTTCTCAGTACGTTCTTGAAAATGTTGCCGAACGGGCTCAACTGTGTGCGAACAGAGTGGACCTGTGGCAACTTTTTACACTCTTTTTACGAACTTCGTGGACGGGCATGGACGGGAAGGGTGCTCCAGAACTTCAAGGCATTATTTGGCCAACGTTACACGTTCTTGCCCGTTTTACGATTTTTTAGGACGGGGCAGGACGTTTTGAGAACTACTTCAGTGTGACAGTACCTTTACCAATGATTGAAGAAAGTTTACCTGTATTGCTTTATTTGAGATGAATATTTCCAATCACCAGCCAGTCGATCCTCAAAGAGTGAACATTCCATTTGCCTATAAACCCGAGGCTGCTAGTCAGTAAGTCTATCAAGTCATTTGTCCACGCGACAATTAAATCAAATGGTTTCTCCATGGCTATAACAATGCCTGCGAGGAATGAGAAGAAGATCACAGCTTTATCATTTCCGAGCCTAGTTTTGACATAATTGTACGCATATTTTCTTTGGGAGAAAGAATTTGGGAATGTTATCTGACATTTGGCAGGTTTTGTCCACATTTGCCTGAGGTATTGGTCACATTATAAAGAAGAAAGGCTGCGTCTGACAGAAAAGTGACTTAGGATGATATCTGTGGTTGTTGATCAAGCGTGTGTACTGTCCATACATTTCTCTTTGCTGATATGATTTGGAATCTGGTAATGCAATAACGACTCGATCATCCCGTTCTAGCACATCGGGCAGTCAGGCATGATTGTCTCATTTTGATGCAGCAGCATCATGAGGTACCAGGAGCCTAGTGCACTGCCCCCCTAAAATCTAAACTCATCCCTAGTGTTCAGTTGACCATAGGTAAATAGACCCACTAAATACTGGCATGATTGGCTCCAAAAGTGGAAGATCATCAATAGATGGCGCTGTTTGACAAGGGATCCAATCAGAAGCCATCATCAGAAGTTTAACCGACGCCCCCAAAACACACTTTCTGATTGGCTAAGATATGTGTTCAAATTATGTATATTCATACTTGCGGCAGATTTCCAGCAGGGATTCCCTGAATCGGACAGCTAACGCCATCTATTAGTGATACTTTGAGGATCACATCAACTGAAACAGTTTCAGAGCATGGTAATGGAGTGGGTGGCAGTTTGAAACTGTGGGAGGAGTTCACCTAAAATAACCCAAAAGCTTTTTTTCCAACTCTTGATTCAGCTCCCATCAGGCCAACACCAAATTTTACAACAAATGTGGAAAAGAGTGTGAACTTCAGTGCAATGAAATTGCAGAACAGAGTTTAACACTGGTGTAATCCAGTAGCAGAATGAGGCCGCAAGTGGCCACAAAAAGAGCAAAACGCGCTGTAGATTGGCATCACCAACGACAGACAAATCAACCTAACCAGTCACATTAGGCCACTTAGGAAACTTGAAACTCTGGGTCACAGCACTAATTGAAACTCATTACACCCAGACTTTCATGGTGTGGGTCAGTGTAGGTGTGAGATCAGAACTCTTGTGTTGATATGCGTGATATTGTGGGTAACTTTTCTCATATAGATAGACATGGGATGGCAAAAAGACCAGTTACAAGCAAGTCAGGCCAGGGCTGTTCAGCAGTGTTTCCGCCAGAAGGTACTAAGGGTTAGGGTTAGGGCACATGGGGCACGTGCCCCCCCCCCCCTATTTTTTGAGGGGCAATGATTTTTTTACTGCATTTTTTGGAAATCGTCTAGTATTTCATGTCTAAGATGCTGGGAAATCGTATCTCAGACCTTCGTGTGCACGCACCTGCGGTGCACGCCAACTGATGCTTCACCCTCAGGGTTGTGCCCCCCTTATATCTAAACCCTGGATCCGGCCCTGACTATGGTAAGTACCCTCAAAGGAACAGAAAAGGGGCATTTTCTTTTATTTCATGGGAATTTTGCTGATTTTGAAGAAATTACTACCCTGAAAAAAATTTCTGGCGGAAACCCTGTTCAGTCATATCGTCTGCTTCATTTTCACAAAGCAGACCAAAATTGCCCATGGATCAGAATGCTTCTTCTTACGACAGCAACCAGCACATCAGTCACAAACATTTTTCAAGGATCCCCAATGTCATAATCATTGAACAAAAAAAAATTTTAAGAAACAAACAAAAAATGCTCTTTGAAGAGAAAGAGTAAAGAAAGTAAGAGTGCATACTCTTAAGAAGAATGATAGGTTGACATTATTAAGAACCTGTCAGTTGCTTGGCAACCATTGTATCCAATTGAAATTTCTATCAAACTCTGTGGAAAATCATAAAAGGCTTGTTGTTGTTAAGAACGAATAGATCCATTCCCATTTCATTATCAACAGAAAGGTGCCAGGAAAAAGTTAAAAATTTCAATTTTCAATAGACATCCCATGGGTGGAACGTTCATTTCCAACTACGATAAGCTTCTGTGTGGTATGATAAGAGAAATGAGGATTTACATTCTCTCTCACTCTCCATCAGTCAAGTCAAAAGAATAACCACTAAAATTCATGTGGTCGCTGAACTTTGCTGCTGAAGAATTTCATAATCCTGAAGTCGTATTAGGAAAAGGCAACCACCTGGTGCATGCAGTTGAATTTATCGTAATCAATAGGGATTCGGGACACATACAGAAAACAGCATCCATTAGGTGACTTCCATCAGCGTACCCCGCTGTAAACACAGCATGGGTAAACACAGCATGGAGGTAAATTTTTAAAGGGGAAGTGAGACGAGTACAGGCGCTTCATCACGCGAGCATTTTCTTGCACCAGTTGGCTCTTGATGGGCAATTTAAAGTTAAAAGTTAAAGTTTGCGTTTATAGTCTGATATCAACAACGGTAGAGGTGTCATCCGACTTCACACTTTAACCCCAGTCTATCCTGAAACCTTTCAGTAGAACTCAGATGAGCTGCTCATTCAGCGCATACAATCTGAGCATTTCCGACCGGTACCCATTTATACACCTGGGTGGAGAGAGGCCATTAAGGCAAAGAGACTTGCCCAAAGTCTCACGCCAGCAGCGGGATTCGAACCCGGGATCCTCTGACCGCTAGTCGGAGGCCCGAACCACTACACCACCGTGGCTCCTTGCAATTCACCATTGTTGGTTTCCTTGCTGCTTACGCCTTGACCAGCGACGCAAAGGACGCCCATAAAGGATATGGCTTTGTTGCCACAGAAAGCCAACATCTCTCACCTGGAGGAGCACAGTTTACATGTAGGTGGAGAAACCTGCCAAGAAGGCAAGTTCAGCAACTCCACCAAAGAACATGCAACCAGATGGCGCCAAGACATCAAGACCAAGACATGACACCAAGACATGGGGCCGTATTCAGAAGCTTCCTTTAGTCTAAGGTTTACCTTTAGGTATTGTTTGCAGGGCAGAATACAAAAGATCAAAGAGTAGGACCTTTGAGCTAAGGAGGCTTCTAGGATACGGGCCATGATCTTGGCCAAAAAGGAGTAGGTCTGTCCCTGCGATAATCCAAGAGCAGGGGCGGATCCAGGATTTGGGAAAAGAGGGGGCGCCCTGTGTTACTAAACATTGAAATCTGCAGTGAATTTCAAAGAATTGCTCCAAATTCCAGAATTTCACGGTCGATTTATTACAGATTTGTTGACCAAAAGGGGGTTGTGCGTCCCTGTGCGCCAACCCTTGGATCCGCGCCTGAAGGGAGCTCTCACATGACCGGAACCCACCCTAAAGAAACATTCAGATGCAGGGTACTTCTTAGCTGTCCCTAGAAAGCACCTCTTTGTTAGTTAGTAGCTCTCTCTTGTCAACCCACAATTTCACCACCTTCCTGCCATAACCAAGTGGTAAAGGAAAGTGCCAAACTCATCGGTCTTATCTTCAAAAGATATCAACGTGGACGTATTGGCACCATCAGTTACCTTTGCTTCGACAACCAGCGCTCTGAACGGGCAAAAAAGAAGTTTGCGTCAGCTCCGAGCGTGCCAGGCAGTGGGGATAACGACATCAGCTCTCTGTGTCATGTTTTATGATTTCTCATTAGCAGAACATCATGGCGAAGCTAGAATTCCTGTCTTTATTGTCCGCTAGGACATTTTTTTCCCTGCGTGATTGACAAGGCACAATATTTGTTATGAATTGTGCGGCATTCCGCTATACCATGGCGACGGTTCGGGCTCATGGCCGATCAATACTATTATGCCGCGGCTGTGGAATGAATCAGCCTTCATGCATCACGGAACCTAATGATAAATATGGACCTTTTATCCAAAGCCCCTGCCTCGCTCAGAAATATCCATCAAGTCGCATAAGCTTCCCCAGCTTCAAGATATTCAAAATGAGCACATTATTTTTTTGTAGGGCCTGCAGTCAAATGACATTTAAGTTACTTTATGGATTAGAAATGATTCGCAACGACCATTTATGTGGCTGAAGACTTGACAGTTTGCGTTCGAACTTTAATACCCAAGTTATGCAGGATATTCTGCTCTCAGCCAATTCGGCTGCAACATCTCGCACGATCGCAGCGCCCCTGGTAGAATTTCTGTTGGCCACTTCCGTTTTCAACCTCACTACCAGGACTAAGGCAGATATTTCCTAGATCGAGGTTGAAAAACACGTGTTGGTTCCAGATACCACCCCCAGGGATCCATCCCCTGGTGGTGGCATTGGGAACCAATGTGTGCAATTCAACCTCGATCCAGGAAATTTTTGCCCGTACTCCTGGTGGTGAGGTTGAAAACGGAAGTGGCCCGCAGAAATTCTACCAGGGGCGCTGCGATCGTGCGAGATGTGAAATCGGTGTATTTCTGGTCTAAAGGCGAAGCAGCCAGCACCAGCATTCACACCAGAGAGCAAAAACCCATCAAGATTTCTTCACAAGGCAAAAGGACATTTTTGTAGTGTCTTGTCATTTCCAACCCCATGGGTTCTCTTGTATTCCCATCATGCCTAATGAGTGACATTGATAGTAGGCAAGTTTTACAAATTGCTCGTCCACTTCCGCAAAATAGCGCCACGCTGGTAACAAGGTTACTCTACAAGTGACGAGGGAATAGCACAGGCATGCGGGGTGAACAACGACCATGCTGTGTCATCGCTAGATCGTCACATGCAGGGAGTGCGGTATTGCAGCAGCAAGGGCGTTGGCCTCAACTGCCAGGGTCTGATTCTCTGCCAGTCGCCACTTTGTTCTCTCAACTTCTTAGTCATTATTTGGGACCCGTGCCAGCAAAATAAGTCGGAATGTGCCCCCGGAAAGAAGACCCAAGATGACGCCAGAGATATTGCAGAAATGGACAAAGCCAAATTTCACAATGGGCAGATAATGCTGAAATCAACAAACTGTTGGTTCACCTTGGGTCTTCTTCTGTGTCCATTCCAACTCATTTTGCTGTCACGGGTCACATTTTGAGTATTTCATGCATCAAATCCTTAGGTCAGCTAAGATGATAATATTTGGTGTGCCTTCTAAAACATGGTTTAAAGATCGCAGACACACAACCCATGGGCAAAGCGCTCGGTCTTCAGGCAGCATACATCGGAAAATGGTAATAGCCAATTACATGAGTGGAAGCTTGAAGTCAAAAGAAGGAGTCACTGGTGCAACTCCCTCGAGTTCATGATGCACACATTTTGTCGGCATTCTCGCCATCAGACTCGTGACAATCAGTAACATGATAGGATAAATTATTTACCGGGTTCGTCTCCATTCGCCCATCATGAGACAGGTTGTCTATTCAAGGCAGAGACAATATCCATGGATTAGGGGGTGCGGATTAATCAATACATTTTAAGTGGAATGAATGGCATGGCGTACAAAGGTTCCATGAAGAAAATCAACCCGACCTTCAGATCGTAATATGTTATTTGCCTCAGATTTGAGTATATGGAGTTGACCTCGATATCGCCGGAGGGAAAATTTGAAAAGATCGACCACTGCTGACCATGTCGATGATCAAAGGACTGTAGTTTCCAGTGCTTCATGTAAGATGGGTGCAATCACGCTCGCGCCCCTGTGCGCCCGCTAAATGTGCCGAGGAGCTCGACTGACTATGGCATCCTTGAAGTAACTGACCATCAACTTTCACGAGTGTGAACATCTCTCCTCGAGCCTTTTGAGAGCTCAACTGATTGAGCTCCTGCAGATTTCAAACGTGAAGCACTAAATTTCCAGCACAATATGAATTCGTTGCCCTCAGACTTGAAACGTTTGACTGGCCAAAAAAGTTGTGTATCGAATTTATTAAATTCTGACCTGCAAGTTTTTCCAATGAATCCCAATTCACCATACCAGATAACAGGACACTGACACTTGAATATTGATTACTGCAGACTCGATACAATTTCACCATTTTCTCGAAACAGCAGTCATTGATTAAGTTTCTTCATTTTCGTATTGATTTCCGGTACCTTCAAATATTTGTTTTGGTCCTCACACCTGATTGCCTACGCGAACAATGTATCCAAATCAATACGATTTCTGTACCACAATTATGTCAATCAAAATAGCATGAGAAGAGATCCAAGCGGGATAGCATAAGGAGAACCGGGATGCTTAACACATTCCCCGCCATTGACGAGATTTTTCGTCAATTGCTTCAGAACGGTTCCCCGCCATTGACGAGAATTTCCGGCAATTGTAGTTACAGCCACCAACCGATAGATGGACCCACTGGCGATCTTGTCTCACTGTGCTTTCGCCGATCTCATTGAACACGGCCTTGAAATAGGTGGAGGTTTGTTTGTATTGTAGTGTGGTTTAAACCAACATGGCGGCGCTCGGGAGGCGTTTTCTCCATTTTTTGCGAAAAAACGTGTGTATTTGTGAAAATAGAAAGTTTTCTAAAGCTTCTGGAAAGAAAGCGGTTGGACTTAGAACAAAATGGTTTGTGGTATCAGAAACAACGAGCTATGATCTTTCTATTGACATGTTCTTTGTTCCCATATCTCAAGTGATAAATTTTCTTGAGAAATTTGAAATTTGATAAAAATCGCTAAAATGCTGGCGCTGGCTAGTTACTTTTTTAAAAAATGCTGGCGGGGAATGTGTTAAAGTGCGTGCACATTGAACTTGCGGCGCAATGCGGTGAGGTGCAATGTGGATTTCACCATGCCCGTATCTCTCAATGTCCAACCGCATTGCGCCTCACCGCAAGTCTGAACTCCTTATACACCAAAATCGCTGTTGTAAAAGAATTCAGGCATTGCTAGGGCCTGTTTCATGAAGTGACTTTAAGCTAATGGTACCATTAGCTTCAATGCATTTTTCATTTGGTTAAAGGTACCATTAGCTTAAAGCCACTTTATGAAACAGGCCCCTGGGTCCAGCTTCTCCTGTTGGTCCTCCTGTAGTGGAGTGAAAGAGACCCACCATATATATACATCAGGATGGTGGCGCCCCCACAACTATGATGTTAAGTCACAGAGTTCAGGCACTGCTATGATGGGGGTGCCATCAACTATGATGGGGCGCCACTAAGTGCCTAAAATCTGGAACAACCTGTTGAGGTCACCGTGGTCGCAGTGGCACTAGTGGCACTCTTGGTCGCAGTGGCACTAATGACAAACAGACATGGACATGTCATGAAAACGCTAGGTAAGGACTTGAACCAATATTGCGCAACACTAAGGCCTGGTTGTACCAGTCGTAGTTAAGGTGGACTTGGTGCTCAAGCTACCTCAAAGTCGTTCTCAACCTCAAATTGTAATGGCAAATCATATTACTTAGTAGAGGTCATGCAACCTCAAACTTAACTTTGAGCATAGCTGGTGCAACTGGGCCTAAGGTTTTAGTACTACTTTCTAAGCACTTATCTCCACATGAAACACTTTTTAGCTTTATATTTCGGTACATGAACTTGTCTCAGAATTCTCACTTACCTGATATTGCATCAAAATGGATATGAAAAGAGAAGAAGAGAAGAAACACCATGAGTATTTAAAGCTACAATTCTAATTACGATTAGCATGATTAGTACTTGTACATGTACTTCACCAGTGTGAAGGCAGTGCTCACACGGGTGAAGTAATTCAGATATGGACTTGCAGTCTACCTTACAGCAGTAGTTTGACCGATCTGCCTTTCATATCAATAATGCTCTTGTGCTGCTAACTCCCTCCAGGGCCCAATATTCCATCATATTATCACAAATGCTAATATTCAGATTCAAGCAATCATTAGTTTGGATCAATAGCGTACTTAGTAACATCACGCAATGACTTTGACATTTAGCGATGGAAATGTATTTTTTCCGACGCTTTGGATGAAATCTACAGAGGCACACTTCCGAAGAAAAGTTCCAAGTTTTTAATGAAAGGGAACATGTATGGCGCAGGATATTGTGTGAGGCAGAAACCCAGGTAGTGACGTGGTTCCCTTCCAGGGGTTCTGCAACACGCTTGGAATTACGTGGTAACTATTGACGAACATAAGGAAAACACTGACACGAGCTGAATTGAAGCCTACATCGTGATAAAAGAACATTTTTACCGCACGTCACAATTACACGCCTTCCAATTCATCAATGTGGGACATGGTTTTCTACTTCATTGCCTACAGGCGGGCACTGAATGGGATTCCAGCCAGGAGAAACATTGGGCGAGTGATCACAGGGACGCCATTACGACTAGCAAAGTTGGACCAGCAGGTGGCAAAACGGAAGGAAATGAAACGTCAATGAATTCTACTAACAACCTTATGCCATTAATGAGGAGAGACTGTATGAGTTAATGGCAAGGGCCAATGATGAAAGTAAGATCTCAGACTACACTCAGTGATCTCAAGCATGCATTTCTAGTTGGGAACTTGAACCAAACGTCACATGAATAAAGATTAGCAAATGCTTTTACTTCAGATTTGTACAGCATTGCCTAGTGCATTTGTATAGCAATCTTCAAGTAAAAGCATTTACTAGTCTTTATTCATATGCCCCAAGGACTGCTAGACTAGGCTGATAACTTTTTAAATGCTGATCACAGAACTGCACGTATTAACTTCAATGCTCCTCAAAAAAAGTGGTTTCAGTAATTTCCTAGAAGACCCATAATTGCAGATGGAGAAGTGAAAAACAAAGGCCAATATCCTTAGGATTTGTAGGAAATTGTCCACTTAAATTACATGTACATGAAACTGGATTTGAAATCAACAGACACTTATAGTACTGCCCACATCCCCAGGCTGGCAGGTGTAGTTATCGACTATGACGTCATAGCTTCAATATAGCGAGATCAAAACAGACAGTTAGACAGCGAAGCCACTGCACTCTTTTTACCGAAGGACATCCTATACCAGACAAAAGTTGCTAGGAAATCGACATTAAACAGAATCAAATGCAGGACGGTAGTTATCACGTGATTTCACTCCTCATTTCAATCTAATTCATCACCAACATCAAATGCTGTAATTAGCTTTGACTACAGCCAATGTGCACTGTACAGGATCATTGGCTACACCAGTAGTCAGTCAATCAAAAGTGGAAGCACGCTGGACCAAAATAGAAACAATTATTATCCCCGCTCTTCCGGAGAATGGAAACTGAATCAGGCATGGATTAGATAGACGCTAAGTGGTTTCACGCCACTCCACTAAGTGTCATCTGTCCAGGAACCAAGGAAGTCCTGAAATTGGATGTCACTTTTTCGGCCGGCCGTTGACAAAAAAACATGCTGAGATTCCTTGAAAGTTCCACTGAAATGGTGGGCAAATCAGTCATGATCATGAAAATCAGGAATTCATCAGTAATCACTCACAGTTTAATCAGTAATCACTCAGCATATTGAAATCATCAGTAATCACTGATGAAGGTGAATTTATCAGTGATCAACGATGTAATCACTGATGAAGGTGAATTCATCAGTGACCAATGATGAATGTGAATTCATCAGCACTGATGAAGGTGAATTCATCAAATCAACAATGAAGGTGAATTCATCAGTAATCACCAATGAATGTGAATTCATCAGTAATGATCGACCTTTAAAGGTGAATTCATCAGTAATCACTGATGAAGGGGAATTCCTGATGAAGTCAGTATTCAGTGGCTTAGATGAATTCATGAATGATGATTTTGTGTGATGAAGTGGTCAGTAAAAGTCATAAAAGTTGTTGAAACACACTTTTTATCAGTCAGAATATTTTGCTCTTCTGCAATCCATACGAACAAGGTTGACCAATCCTGGGCACAAGATTACGAGATGTGTAACAATGCGTTCAATCACAATATCATATCGTGTTGAACCTAATGGTAAATTTATTCCAACTCTGGTGTGCATTTATGGCCTGTATTTGTGATATCATCACCGACGAGCTGACACCATAGATCACAATCGCTACTTTGATGTAAGAAATCCAACATCATCCCGCTCAACAAGCATGGGCAAATTTCATTGAGCCATTTGATGAATGAACAATGACCATGAGAAGTGTTCGCCCGACACTGATTTAATCTTTCATAGAACACCAGATTCCCTGGAATGGCTATAAGGCAAGATAAATGACTGGCAATACTGCGAAGGTTTTCGAAGCATGTACGGAAGATGTAAGCAGTCATGCAGCCCTCAATATTCTGGCCGCCAGCATTGTTCACCATAGAATGAACTCCTGTCTCCAAGCAGCCAATAGGCATTTTTGAAGCATGCAGCCAAAAGAGGCATTTTTGAAGCATGCCGCCAATAGGCATTTTTGAAGCATGCCGCCAAGAGGCATTTTTGAAGCATGCAGCCCAGAGGCATTTTTGAAGCATGCCCACCTGCCTATCCTGCTTTGGTTCTTACACGGATGCAAATTTGTCTAACATTATGACAAATCACACCAAAACCAACCATTCACCCAATCCTGAAGAGCCTTTTTCATTTCACAAGCCGACACCACAGGTAGAAAGTCTTTTTACCTCATCTAAAAGATACTTTGACTTCAAAATCCCCTCCTACTGAACCTCAGCTATGTCACATACCCCAATTTACAGATAATCGCATCACCTAGTGAAGCAGAAGTGACTTGCTCCGACAAACAAGATTTAATTTGAAAAGGTTTTAATCCATTTTCATCAGAACGGTATAGATTCAGTCTGTCAGAAATTAGACTGGTGCGTGCTCTACTGTTTCCTATATGTCATGTGTTAACCAATTATTGCTGGATTGATTTTTAGAGTAAATTATACGACGTAGAGGAAAAGGAACATCTAATGAGAAGGAAGAGACGTGGTTCTTTCTAATGCCAATACTACAATAGTCGTGATACAGGTGACTGTGCAAAAAGGCTGAATGTCAGTTTCACTGGCTAGAATTTTGGAGATAATGAAGAATGTCACTAACTAATCAGGCCTTTCGACTACATAATTTGAGTACCCTCCATATAAGAATTTGGGCTTTTTTGTCACACTTTTTGCCCCCATCACACCAAGCTTTACAGTATTTTTACAAACTTTATGGACTAGCTCGGGCGGGAAGGGTGTGCTCCAGAACTTCGAGGCATTATTTGGCCAACATTACACGTTCTAGCCCGTTTTCAATTTTTTTTGGGACACGGCAGGACGTTTTAAGAACTACTTCAGTGTGACAGTACCTTCAGATAGACCACTAATTAATGCACCTAATGGGCCACACAGCAATGACGGCCAAGAGGACCTCAAATCCACATTAATTACCAGGCGTCCTTTTTTCATCGTCACAGAACATCACACAAGGTGGCGATATTGATTATCGGACAGTGGGGAAGTTTTTCAGACCATCTTTAGAATAGCTGGCATCTGTGCCCAGAGCAACATATGGCCCCGCCTTTCTTCTCAGGGGTTTAGAACGTGTTACTCACATTTGTCGTCCATCTTTGTCTTATGTTACCGAGATGCGACCATGTCTAATTGTCTCGGCACAAATGGTGCTAAACCTGAAGACATGGCATTGTCTCTTATTCGAAGTGAGGAGAATGGGTTAGCGTGCTGCACACTGATTCAGGGTCCATTTTCCATTGTTTCTCTGCCTCATTATCTTGACAACCATAACTCATCATTGATTATACCTCCAGTCCTGGGAATTCAGTCACAGCTGCTGTAACACATGATATTAGGAAGCCAGACATCTCTGAACTCCTTATTATAGTATCATTCTATTTAATTACAAGATATGTACTGGTGAGAATTCAGTTACCAGAATGTCTCTCAGTCAGCTGCCATACAGCTTACTGCCTTATAACCATGTACTGCTTTTTAGATAGTAAGTTGTCTCCGAATTTTTCAAATTTTTATTTTTGACCCCAACCAGGGTCTTCCTCAGGCACTTTCTAGTAGAGATCCCATTCACTTCTGGAATCTCTACTCTACTGCCTGAGGAAGACCCTGGTTGGGGTCAAAAATTTGCGAAATTTGGAGACAACTTTCCGTTTACTATCATTTTGTGTGTCATTTTTTGTGCTCTATGTTGGATATTGCTTTTTAGAATTTTTTTTTTCTCTCAAGATCTATATGAACTCTAAGCAGCATATTCATTCACCTAAAACAGGCCTACCTGCCCAAGAAAAGCACAACTCGATAGCATTTCCCACAAACGATCCTTTTCTTAATGCACAAATCTTTTATTTGCCCCGAGTAAGAAAACAGAAATGAGATTTAGGACTGTTCTTAATACATAGGCCTATTTATCTTCTCTTAGTGATATTTGCTCAGCGGGGTGTCCCATCCCACAGGCCTGGACTTGCCTCAACTTAATTCAGTAGAATCTAATTCCAATGTTGTACTTTTCATATTTGCCAAACACAGAAACACGCACAAGCATTTCTATGCATTTATCCGTCCTGGCGATAATCCTCGAGTTGTTTGACATGCATGATCTAGTTACGTCTGGTCTTCCCCTCTGCTATCCTGATTGGGCGGCTAATATTTAATATAGACACACAGAATCTTGATCATCGCGTAGCCTCAGGGGATCATTTCAAATTATGACTCGTGCCCTGAGGATAGACCCATCTTTGTTCATATACGTTATGTCCTGTGTCATCCTTTGCAATCATGTCAGGATGCAGACTTCCCAGGACCTTCCAATATTGAGTGACTAAGGTGTTGGTGGTATTTAACCACTCCAGCCCTGTGGCTGGCTATATCCGGTTGCCAAAATCCATCCCAAATCCTACAAATGCGTATATCCGGCAATCACCATGATCATCATTGATATACTGATGATACCAACTACAGGGTTGCCATCTGGTGGATGCCAGACGAACTAGAAATGTCTGTGCTTGGTTTTAGTTAGTTGTTTTGCCGCGAGATGGCGTGTGAGCTGTGCACAACTTCTCAAGAGAGAATCGACTAGGATCTAGGAACTGTGGGTGCAAAACTCACCAGAATTGATACTGGATTGATGCACGCCTCTCTGCAGATATCAAAAGGCACCATAGCTGCATGGATGGACACCGGGGTTCCACACATCACTTTACAAGGTACCGGGTATTACATAAGACTGAATAAAATCTAAATGGACAATATTATACAATGTCCATTTCAGTGAAAATTTCATTAAAATTGGTCACAAACTGACTGCGTATAGTAAAGAAACCACCAATCAAAAGTGTCCTCTATGAAAGTTTCTTCATGCGTTCCCAAAGAAACTTTGGAGAGAAACTATGTGAAGCAATTCAGTTGATACACAACACAGCTTACTTTTAAATTCACAACGAATTCACTCCTGACTAATATTCTAAGCAAAGAACACCCAGTCGGAAAAAAAATTCCAATTTCATTTAAACTTGACAAGAAAGATGAGTTTTCCACAAATTCGAACCTTCCAATGTTCAGAATTGGTAACGAAATCAAACAGACTGAAGCAACCTCAAACATCGGAGGAAATAAATGTCCTTCCAAAGATGAGCCAGATAAATCTAATCGGTTTGGCCGAGCGGCTTTTGTGCACTGTAGAAGATTACAGATGACAGTCCTTTAAGAAAATGTAACGTTATCCATCACGTCTGGTCTATTCAGAAGACAAAATGGAGTTTTCTCTCATTTATCATACTAAGCAAAGCAGTTATGAAGTTTTTGCGTGCAGGAGTATACATCTTGTGTGAAATTCATTCACGTAGCATTAATATACATGAACAATTAAAATTCCCTTGCTAAAGTTCCACTATCCATCAAGATAACTGCTGAAAATATTTAATCAAATTTGATTTGCATGTTATTCATTCTTTTTATAGCCTTATTATTAAGTAAAGGGCAGATGACTGGGAAGACATACAAGATTCGCAAAATGAAGCAATATATTGCCTGACGGTTGAAAAAACTGAAGAAAATAAAAGGTATAGGCCTAAACTTATGATTTGGAGTAAGATTTTCTTAAGTTACTTCTGCACCAAATGGATCTTTATTATGTTTTGATCCGCCAATCGGTCCCTCGGTCGCCATGGTTACATTCTGGTTTAAAGATATTAACATATCAAACGACACTAGCTCATTATCAACAAAATTAGAGCAATTTGTGTGAAAATGTAATTACAATGGTGGCCACTATAAACTTGATAGAGTTTCCAATGGATCAAAGGTGGATGCCATAACATGATTGAAGGTTTAGAAACGAAGCGCATACTGGCATAATGATCGACGGAGCTCTCCCGAGAATTCCTCGTGCGTGACGTCGCCAAGGTTATGATGTGAGAATTTGTTCCAAATCAAGATTAGAGGAAACAGTGAGCGCCTTGCATCTCATGTGAACTGATCTACACAAGCCTCGGGCTAAATTCAGTCTAATACAATGTGGGATGGACCCTGAAATCAGTTCTTGATGGAATCACCTCAGATCGTGGATGTGCCCAAAGATCACCAATTTAACGCACTATGTAGTTGATAATTTGGTGAAAGAGTTTGGAACATCAACGTTTTTTAGCTGTAAATTTCTTGAAGTTCCTTTTTTTGAGAGATTGCACAACTGACCTCCCTTCCACACTGCACACCATCCGCGTACTACATGCAGCGTCATGCGCGTACCGTCCTCGTATCTTCCGCGGACGTCAGGCATGCTGCAAAAGGCACGCACTGAAGACGTAATGTCATTCTCCCGTGGTGCGCAGACGTCACGCAGAAGAGACGCGTGACGCACCTGTACCATACGCAATGAACTGAAGCGTACCTTCCGCGTGACGTCCGCGGATAAAGGTAGGTCAATTGTGCAACGTGCTGTATGTTCAGTATATTGGACGGCATGTGTTTGACAATGAACTGAAACATAGGCATTCTTCAAAACATCTTCTTCAGTGAAGAAGACTTCTCCTTCTTCAGTGAAGAAGAATACTTAAAGGCAGCATAAAAAGGAACCTGTGTGATATCTCTTTATATCCGTTACACTGAAGTCCCGACCAAGACCTGCATATTTAATCAGACATGACTAACGTCCAGCCGAGACAAAGGCACGAAACTGATTCAGTCATGATTCATCTATTTGGGATTTCGCTTCATTAAGTTGAGATGATAAGGCTTATTGGTACGATTACAGAGAAGCTGCTAATGATGAAATAAGACAATGACAGCATTTTACCTGTAAAAGGCCAAATTTGGGGCAAAAGACGAATTCTAGTTGTTGTCGGTCCTTTTACCAGGCTGTTGCAAAAATTTATTACTATTGAGGGCATGCTCCACTACTGTACTTTAAACCTGAGGTGTCAAACCGTTTATTCTTTCAGACAAATGTGAACAAACACATGAGACATGACAAGTTATTACATCTCGCTGCTCCAAGAGAGACCTATTATCAACGAGTGGGGAATATGTATCATCATAATTGAATTTGTATCATATTACAATATCATCAAATGACGAATCAAGGTTATCAACTTCTGAACAGATTATGAACCTTTCGACCTCATCAAGTACCGTAAGTGTGCCGGAGATAAGACTTTTTTGTTCCTGAGATACCCTCTCTCGCCTCTTCACACCGAGTTGACAAGAAGAATTTTCATTTGCGTGCGTGCCTGGGAAAAGAATGCACTCTATAGGCATGCTGCATTCATGCATCAATCATGCATTATATATGCTCCTAAATTCTCAGGAATAGGAAGTAGAATGCAGCAATAGATGATATCACTCCAAAAGAGTGCAGCACCTGGCGGGTCAGCATCATGACGTCCCGCACGTCATTTCATGATGTCTCGAGGCGAGACGAAAAAAAATCAAATTGTTTCCCGACGTCATGATCGCTGAAACAACTGGATTTTTTTTCAAGTCACGTCATGGCATTCAGAAATGACGTGCATGACGTCATGACGCTGCCCCATCAGGTGCTGCACTCTTTTGAAGTGATATCATCTATTGGTATTAGAATTTCTTATGTACAGTACAGGTCACAACTGACATCCCTACGGCTTCGCGTAAGTTACTCGTAAGTTACCCATAACTTGCGCGTAACTGACGGCTTTGGTTTCGCGTAACTCACCGCCGTGTAACTCGCCAAAATCGTGTAACTTGCCTCGTAAATCACTGCTTAGCTAGCGAAAATCACGTAATTCACCGCGTAACTCAGCTCGTAAGTTACGCATAACATAGCTCGTGAGTTGTTGCATAAGTTACGAGTGGCTTACGCGTAACTTACGCGAATTTAGGGATGTCAATTGTGACCTGTACTGTAGGCCTACGTGCCAATTACTTTCTCAAATCAGCCTCGACTGTCTGATCGTCTACAGAAAACAGAGAAGAAACAGTTCAATACACACTGAGTGAGCGAGAGTCATGTCTCTTACTCTACAGGGATAACCCAAAGGGGGCAGTGAAAGGAACGCAGTGCCTTTCATAAACTGTCTTCAAGGGAAAGTGCCCAATGAATGCCAAGCTTCTTACCACAATTACCTTGCCAACCAAGTAAATAGCGGCACTCTCAGCCTAGCTTAGATCTCCTTTCTCTCAATGTTGCGGACTGATGTCAGTTAAGTTTAGGTGCAATACCGGTAGAAGTCCACATGACTAAGCTAATTAGTCAATGGATGTCTTTTTGCCTCAAACAAAGAGGGATCAAAATAGCTCCAACCGGAAGTCTAGCCAGAAGGTTGACACAATGAGCAGGTACCCGGTTCTCTATTCCTTCGAATAAGAAATCAATAACTCAATGGGAAATCTTCACTGAAAATAACCTTTGGACCATTACAGTCACAATCACCCGTGGCTTCAAGGAAACACGCAGCAAAGTCGTGACTTTTTCATTCCTTTGGCAACAGGAATGTTCAGTCACAGGGGCAGAGCGCTTTCGCTTAGTGCTTGAGATCAACCAAAGTGGTTGTGAACCACGCTGCTCAATCAGGAGATTCGCTGGCCCATTTTCTTTCCTCGACCAAGGTCTTTTCCTTGAGCAAGACTGGGAACCATGCTCAGAGCACTCTTTCTTACAACTTCCTGAGGGTTCCTTGCCCAACTCATTAGATGCTGGGCCCCCTAAGAGATGGCAGCACCACTTGGAAAGAGCCCCTCAGGATGCTGATACAGTTGAATCTCAGTTCTGTTGTCTTAAAGTTAAAGTTAAAATTTGGGTTTATAGTCTGATATCAACAACGGTAGAGGTTTCCATCCGACTTTACACTTAACCCCAGCCCGTCCTGAAACCTCTCAGTAGAACTCAGATGAGCTGCTCATTCAGCGCTACAATCGAGCATTTTTCTGACTGATATACCCATTTATACACCTGGGTGGAGAGAGGCCAGTGAGGCAAAGAGACTTGCCCAAAGTCTCACACCCCGTGGGATTCGAACCCGGGACCCTCTGACTGCTAGCCGGAGACCCAAACCACTACACCACTGGGCTCATTGTCTTACAAATTCCTTCGCAACGTCTCTCACAGCAGTAGGTATAATGACATTGCACATTTTGTCGCACCTAAAGTTAGATGTAAGAAAGAGTAAAGAAGGCTCTATGTTACTTTCATCCCTTTCTTCTTCTGAGACACCACAGATAAGTGAATATCCAACAAGACTGTCATCCTCCTTCCCCAATCGTCTCCAAATTAAACTGACACACAGACAACAACTGGGGATTCATCAGATGTTTTTGAAAATGAATCGTGAGTAAAAACCACTCGCGACATGATTTCCCAGTAGTTCAATGGGATTTGATTGGTTTACAGACATTTACTTTCCACTACGACGGTGATACCGTCAACCGAATCCACGCCAAATGACCAAGAAGAACTGACCGATCAGAAGGGGACCATTTCTAAAGGCATTTTTCATATTAACAATAGTGAGAAAATAAAATTTGGTCATCATTCCAGAT
This sequence comes from Notospermus geniculatus, assembly GCA_002633025.1. Classification (NCBI taxonomy): domain Eukaryota; kingdom Metazoa; phylum Nemertea; class Pilidiophora; order Heteronemertea; family Lineidae; genus Notospermus; species Notospermus geniculatus. Next base: position 59,384 of record NMRB01003171.1, read on the forward strand.
TGCACGAAAAAAATTTGTTCGAATTCACAAATCTTGAAAGTTCAAATCAATCCTTTTAAAGGACATGCACTCTACACAAACTGAGACAAAATGGCGCAGAATCCACTTCAGATATCGACAAGAGCTATGGCAGCTTTTATGGCTTCAATCAGTGCCAAATGCAACGTGGAAAAAGTCGAACACAAGATGGACATGAGGACGAATCGTTTAATAATGCAGCATCTTTCGAAGGCAGGAAGAAAATGCTCCCACTCGACCTCGACGAAATGCAGGTTAAGTCCAACTGCTCCCTGTTGAGATTGGAAAAAGTCGGCCACTCTGTCAATATCAGGCTTAGATCAAAAGCAATTATTACTAAGATGCTGGAGGTTCCGGAGGACTTATCATGACAATGGGATAAAAGAATGACCATTAGTCGTCCATGCCTGTGGCGATTGTGACAAAATTGCAATTTCTTCCCGTAAAGGATGTACATAGGAATGTCTTGGACATCAGGCACAAAGAAACTGTTCCGTTCTTGCCAAAGGGTTACCAAGAAAATTGCAAAGCTGGCAATTTTTTTCATCTCGAGCTAGAAGACAGATAGCCACATTCACATTGGAGAATTCTGTTATGAACTTCACCCGGTGTACTTGCAATAAGATTATACCCATTCTAAATATCGCTTCTCTCAAATGTCATCCCACTAATTGAATCAGTAACCACTCGCGGACCCAAGAGGGTTGAGCATCATTTCGAGCTCATGGTCACTCACTTACTTATGCTATTCACTTTTTATTTGTGGTCTATTTTGGAGTGGCAAATTGCTTCCTCTGCCACCATCAAGACACCTGACTGCTGTAGGCTAATTCCGTTAGCAACCAGACGACCATTATACCTGATTAGCTACCATGTCACATGGTCGGTGATACACACTACACAGCTAAGTGTCTTACTACGCTCTTAACTGAACCAAGGAGCCTAATTGATAGCCTAGTGGTTATCACGTCCGCTTAGCAAGCAGCAGGTCCAGGGTTCGAACCCTAGGCCAGGTTGGATGCATGGCTCTTCAGTCTGTCGCAAGGGACAGTAAGCCGTGGTGCCGTGTACCTGGTGGCTTTTGTAAGGGCACGTAAAAGATTCATCCAAGTGAGGAACATGAGGAGCTTTAAGATGGCCCTTACCAGGCCCAACAATGCCTCGGCCTTGGCCCTGATGGAAAAATCTAATAGTACATATACAAAACAGAACCAAGGACTGTCAAGATGTGGAAAAGGTCCACCGAAGTAGAGAGATTCAGAAGGGATTCAGCCAGGTGGCCATCTCGCCATTCTGGGCTCCAAAACAACCACCTGCTTAAAGAATGCCAATCACATCGACACCATTTGCCTATTTTAGATTTTCCCATCAAAGAATCAAGATTCCTTGCACATGTCATCATGGCAGGCCAACATCAATGTGTAATGAAATTGTCCTCGAAGTCACACCTTCTAATCTGGCAGCTTAGCAACCTTCATCGATGTAAAGGAACATTGCTTGCTGAACAACAGCATGGACTTGGTGATCAAATCTGGCTGGCACCTCAAGAGTCGTATCCTGGGCAATGACTTTTTCACCTTTTTCAAGAGAAACAACAGAGACGAGGAAGTCAGGTTGATAAGGGTTAAGCTAAATTGTCCATTAGAAAACAGCCAAGCTGTGCATGAATGCTAATCAACAATCGGTTCACTGTTATCAGTTTCAGCTTGAAAAATCAAGGCAATGATAAGAGACATTACTGGACGACAATAGCTGCAGCTTGATATAATGGGATATGGATTTGATAGTTCACTATTACAGTACATTGACTTGTAGTTATGCACAGATCAGTCAGCATTGAGCATTACAGCTAATGTCGTCTTTAAATGCAAAAAGATTCTTTTTGATAATGAGACGTGATGCAAATGATCTTTATTCAACTGCATGTCAAATCCCATACCTGGGCTGTGAACATCCATAGTTAAAGCGAATCAAAAGCGAAAAAATTTGATTTAGAAATAGAATTTGAAAGGGGACGAATTTTCGGGAAAAATGTAAACAAACTTCTCCAGAATGTCAACAAAAGAAATTTTCGTGCATTCTGATTGGCTGAATTTTCTGTTTACAAACACCATCCAAATGTAAACAAAATCCGCTTTCGATTCGCTTAAAGAAGTGCACTTCTTCCCAAAAGTGAGCTACAAGTTTGTATCCAATTTAGTATTCAAGGCAATGGCGATACCTTCAAAAGGGCTGGCAAATTGGTTACGGTAACACAATATACATGTAGAGCCACCTATTTTTTGCACTTTGCATCTGTTCCTTTCACCGCCCTGAACCGCCATGAAATGCCACTGCATGAAGTTGAATAGAGAACAGTGTAATGAGTCACAGCGGTTTATGGCGGTATTGGCATCTGCAGACATGGCGGATTGTGGCGCTGCCGGCAGTAATTGGTCATTTTGATTTCAACATTATAGGTGATGTGAATTTTTGTCAAAAAGTGGGCGTGGTCTTCTAGGCGGCTCACGGCAGGGCGGTATAGGGCGGCATGGGCTCTATTGGGTTGAATATTAAATAGATTGTACATTACCATAACCAGCAGATTCAAAGTTTTGTTTTGTATGAAAACTCACCTGAAAAATATGAGAAGAATACGTGTTTTAGAAAATTTGTGCTTGTTTACTTGAGATGATGAGTACAAATTGACTAGAAAGTTTGAGTTTCAAGGTGGCCATCACAACTAAAAGCAACAAGGCGATTTTTAGGGAAGTAGACAGCCAGTGATTCTGATGTAGGCAATATACCTGTAGTCACGAAAGGTAAGCGTGCTTCTAGTCTTTGCCCAGGGAGAGTACATTTTGTAGTTGACAGGTGAATAAAATGGATCATTAGCCCGACTGTCTTGCAGAACAGACTTGTATCTTATCACATATGGACAGGAGAGCGACGTTTGCAGCTAAGGATATGATCGCTTAGGCTCAGGGGTAAAACTATTGATTCCTTCACTAGAACACATATTTGCCAAGAGAATTGCTTCTATTCAGTTTGTTTTATACTGCAGCAGAAATGAAAAGGAAATGACAGAAGAACTAAAGGACAGTACGCACGGCTGGATCAGCAACCCCGCACCAGCAATAGGACTTCAAAATACTTGTGGTTCTGACAAATAAATTCTCCTGCTGAGTACACAAGTAAAGTCGTCTCCAAATTTTGCAAATTTTCGACCCCACCCGATGTCTTCCTCTTTCCTCTTTCTAGTAGAGATCCCAGAAGTGAACTTCTGGCTACTAGAAAGCAGCTAAGGATATGATTGCGTAGGGTCAGATATGATCGCTTAGGCTCTGGGATCTCTACTACAAAGTGCCTGCGGAAGACCCCACTTGGGGTCGAAAATTTGCAAAATTCGGAGACGACTACTTTTTATCATTTTGTGGGTCGTTTTTTGTGTTCAATGTTGGATACCTGAGTACACCTCCATAAGAATTAGCTTCACCGACAGTTGTCTCCTCTTGAAACTTCTGTGTCATCCCAAGGTGTAGCACAATGAACCCATGATGGTTCAAGATGGAATTCTTCTTGAACGTATCTTAAGATGTCTCAATGACCCATGCCTATCTTCCAAAGAGATTTGATGACACAAGCCAATTCATCTGTCAGTGCTCTCTGCCTCCAAGGTAAGCCTGCCTTTCTTTCCTTGTCTCTGTGTCCTTTCACAGACAGTCCTTTTCTCATCAACAATGGACTCAGAGGCCCACTAACTAAGACCGAAATAAAGAACCATTGTGGCAGAGTCCTATCATTGGTGAAAGATACCATAACAGTTGTTGGTATCATCTTATACGAAGCTAAGTCGATCAGCACTCCTTAAGTAGTATTATGCCCACTCATCATGGTTTACCATCCCAAATCCACATCTAGGGTTTCAACACCTTCTTCATGTGACAAGGGCATTGTCCACCCCACAAGTCCCCCATCAATTAACCAAGGTCATTTTGTACTAAGACATCAACAGATACCGGTAGCTGCCTTAAGGCGCCCACACACAAAACCGGGTTCCGGTGCTTTCTTGCAGTGTGACTCCCACAAGAGATGACTTCAATGCAATTTCAAAGAAGCCACACAGATATCGGGTTCTCCTGCACGGTTTTTGTGCGGACACTTCTCTGAAAAGTGTTGAAGCCACTAGCCTGCAGGAACTGCACTGCAAAACACACTGGAATCCGATGTTGGTGCTAATGCACCTTTAGTACATATGGGGCCGATTTAATAGACGTTTGCTAAGCGAACCATTGGCTCCACCAAAAATAGATCGGCGTGCGAAAAATGTACAACTAAATTTTTCACCAAAAAGCCCCGTTTTCTAAGCTCTGTAGTGTTTACTATCCATTTAAACAGGGCTTTTTGGTGAAAATGTAATTGTACACTTTTCGCATGCCTATCTATTTTTGGTGGAACCAATGGTTAGCTTAGCAAACATCTATTAAATCGGCCCATGGTCAACAACCAGAGTTGCTAAAATCACCATCATTTGCCAATATTTCAGTCTCAACCCTGAAATTGACAAAAGTTGCTGTCAACTCTTCCCCAGCAACTCTTTTCCAGCTTCTGTAAATTAAATGAGAATGTCACTCATAGTGAAAGTCTAAGCATGCAACCACCACATCATTTGTACTTGTCCAAGTGAATACACCTTAACTAGGTGTAAACCTGACTGGAATACAAGAGCAAGAGAAAGCTTAATCAGTTTAGATGATTACACGACAGAGCTGCAGGAATCACGATGCAAGGAACGGAAATCCACGACTCGATATCAGCAGAGGAGTTTCTTTCATTGTCTAAGCTTTGATTGTGGTTGATGTAGTTGATGAAGGGGATTCATGTATTGTGGGGACTGGGAGGAAATCACAGGCAGCATCCTTTGCAGTGACAATGTCTGAGAGAGGTGAATTTCCAGGGAAGGGATCAGCAATGTCAAAGCCAGACACAAGACAATTTGAGCTCCTTCATGGTGGAGCTTTTCATCTGCACCATGGTCAAGGATGAATTCCAAATGGGAGGAACCCTCCTCAACCTAGATTCGTGGACCTCTTTGAGGAAGGAACTCCTCTTCTCAACAACTAGCACGTAGAAACAGGAGTTTAGAGAGGTAATGCCCTCATCACACTGAGCTAGTTCTCAGTACATTCTTGAAAATGTTGCTGAACAGGCTCAAACTGTGTGCGAATGGAGAGGACGTAATGGCAACTTTTTGCAAACTTCCTGGGCGGGCTCGGACGGGAAGGGTGCTCCATCACTTTGAGACATTATTTGGCCAACGTTACACGTTCTAGCCCATTTTACGATTTTTTTAGGATGGGACAGGACGTTTTGAGAACTACTTCAGTGTGACAGTACCTTAACATTTGACAGTCCCATCCCCCACCAATGCCTCAAATTCTGCAACAAACACAGCTTCTTCAGATGATAAATCTTGTAAATGGTAATGCCGGAATTGAAAATCGACATCAGCTGTCATTATTCTACAGATGTTGCTGATAATGGGCCTAGTTACATCATACTATCAGGGATAAGGATCATCAATCTTTCTTAATCAGGGGCTTCTGATCGGTGGTAATGGATCCTTCTTTTGGAGAAGGCATAGACTGTGTGGAGGTACAACAGGTTCTGTCAAAGAGATCATCTAATACCTCAAGCAAAGGACGCCAATAATGCCCTCATCACACTGAGCTAGTTCTCAGTACGTTCTTGAAAATGTTGCTGAACGGGCTCAAACTGTGTGCGAACAGAGTGGACATAGTGGCAACTTTTTGCAGTCTTTTTACATGGACAGGCTTGGACGGGAAGGTGTGCTCCAGAACTTCGACACATTATTTGGTCAACGTTACACGTTCTAGCCCGTTCTATTATTTTTTTAGGATGAGGCAGGACGTTTTGAGAACTACTTCACTGTGACAGCACCTTAAAAGAACTGCATAGAATAAGGAGGAGAGATTCTTCTTTCTGACATGGCGGTGTTTCTATACCAACTTCATAGTGATCAGATTGGTAAATTGACTGGTGATACTTTGCACACCAACCGTTCCCTCAAGGTCTTCCTTTTTTTTATTTTCACATCTTACAAAATGGCTATATGATGATTCTTCCTCAAGAAGTCAAGCCACTTGTCATCACGATGCTACCAGAATGTCAAAATCAGTATCAGCGTTGAACACAAATTTGGTCAAGTTAGCTGTCACCACGGTCGCTTCATTAGTTAGCCCCATCTTTGATTCGTTCGTTACAGCCTCAGGCAGAAGTGCTTCGTTATCAACGGGAAGGGAAGCCACAGGATATATTCTTGTTAGCAGGTATTCTCATTAATGTTGGCCTTGATTTTACTCCACCAGTGATTCTGCTCCCACAGGTGGCTTCGCGAGTAACCATGCACTCGGAGAAGCTTCCTTAGCTACACTACAGGGTGTCCCAAAATGTGTCCCACAATAATTTCTAGGGACCAGGTTGTGTGAGGTTCAACTGAGTTTGTATATTAAGCCTGGGGCCCACTGGATTTTAAGGCCTAGGGACACTTTTTTGGACACCCTGTAGATCCCTTTGTGGTTCCATTCTGTCAGGGGCATACGTCAAGGAGACAACCTCTACATCAACACCTCAAAAGAAATTGATGTCATCCCTGGAATTCTCTCCAGACCAGGACACAGAACCCTACAGCGAAAAACATCCGGATAGAAAATCACCACTCAACCATTTTTTATCTTGCTATTTTCAAATTAGTTGTTGCCTGCCCTGATCTGATTTCTATAATCACAAATCCCTGGTTAGTACTCCCTGTCCATTATTTTTTCCCTTATCATCGGTTTGCACACTAGGTAGATGGTTATTTACAGAGGATTTTTTATGTCCGCATGATTTTCTTGCCATTGATACTGAATACGCCATGGTGATGGCAGCTTTGTTGACCTCGGTGTATAAACCTCTCCCATTCGGATAGAACATGGGGTACTATTTACCAACATGTTGGTGAGCGGATTGTATTACAAAGTCTCTATTCCATCAGTGTGTTGTAATGGACAACATCATCAATGTTCAAGCAGCAAGGTTGGGGTAGAGTGCAGTTCACCATTACCATTCAGATTTTTCACCATTACCATTTTTCACCATTCACCATTACCATTTTTTTTACTGTGTTCAATCGTACCCCCACCATGGCAGTGGGGGTAAGATTGAACACAGGCATGCTATGATTACTGCGAAAACATCAACAAAGCTGATTGATTTTTACTCCACAAAATCTCCTCACTGTCAATCCTAACTTGCATTCTGACACCGTAACCACCCGATGCCCTTCATATCCAATTTGCTTTTCAGCAAGCTTTTAGGCGCATTTTTTTACTGCAAGTGGCGATGTTACTCTGAATTTCAATGCCTTAACCCGTTAACTGGGTAGGACGTCATATTACATCATCACAAAATCCGGGGAACCCCCGAAAACACCCGAGGATCTCAGCTTGCATTGGACGTAATAGTACACCCTGCAAGGAAATGGCGCTTCACATTGCGCAGGACGTTATATCACGTCCTGAACCTTATGTGTCAAATACTTTTTTTTGGCAATTTTTTTTCTAAGAAAGAATTTTTTTCAAAAATTAATTACACAGTTAACAGGTTAAAATTGAATTGGGGGGGGGGGGCGGGGTT
>NMRB01003172.1:0-22824 GCA_002633025.1 Notospermus geniculatus
ACGTTCATTATAAGTAACCGTACCGTCCACTTTAGTCTTTTACCTATAGGGACATTCTGTAACGTTACGCGAAAAAGTTACAAGGTGTGACTTTGGAGGAATTATACTAAAGCTACGACTGAACGACATGACATTATTACAAAAGGCTGTTAGTTTGTTAAGAATCTCTTCTATATTAATTTTGTTTTCCAGGGCTATGTGTCGGACTAGGTGGGTATAAAATCAACTTTATCACTTGCATGGTCCTTCAAATTGGACTCCAGTTTTATTATCTGTGATAAACACCGTAGAACATGCAGCAAATCACGTAATAAAAGAAATATTAGGGAGGTTTCGAAATCAACGACAAACGTAAACGTTAACGACAACCTTATTTTTTGTACCGAAAATGCAATATAAAAATCTGGTTAATGGGCAGTATGAAAAATAACGTTGTCGTAAAGTTTGCGTTTATCGTTTGATTTCGAAATCTCCGTAGTAACACAGTCTTAGCTTTCTCGGCAATTTTTTAACTCACCTATGCGAACTTAAAGGGAGACATCCGAAAGATATTGCCCGGCGGGCACTAGTTGTTTTTGTTTTGATTAGCGCACAGTACAGCGCCGTCTGTAAATTTACGGTGACACTAAGCTAGTGGCACAGGCCCCTGGAGAGCTATCAGTGAGTTTAGAACACGTATCTAACAAAAAAAACACTAGTTTGTAAAAAACACACCCCGAGCTCACGAATTCGTGAGGTCGGGTGTGTTTTTTAGATACATGTACGTGTTGTGTTTTTTTAGATACGTTTGATTAGGTACGTGTTCTAAACTCACTGATAGCTCTCCAGGGGCCTGTGCCATAGCGTAGCGTCACCGCTGATTACCGCTAATTACGTCAAAATTACGTCAAAATGACGTCACTCCCCGAAGAAATACAACAGATTCATTCGATGTGACGTCAAAATGATGTCAATAACGTTAGCGTTAGCGTTAACGTATGGTTTCTTAACCTCACTATTAACAGACGGCGCTATGCGCTAATCAAAACAAAAACGACAAATGCCTGTCGGGCAATGTCCCGAAATTAGACACCCGATGGCCACACGAATATGGAATTTTGAATTTGGCGTGAAGATGGCCCCGAAGTCAACTTCCAGAATCTTGCAAATTTTCGATCCCAACCGGGGTCTTCTTCAGGCTGGCACTATCAGTAAGATTTCAAAAAGTTTCCAAAATTCGTATGGCCATCGGGTGTCAACTTCGGGACAGTGTGACACGGGCTTTAAAGAATACCGAAATGCCATGACTTGGCGTACACGAAATATTTTCAAGGGACTTTGAAAAACGGATGTCATTTCGGTTGCATCTGAATGGTGAAAGCATTAAACTGAAGCAGAAGAGGTGCAACTCTAGGCCTAAATATTATTAAATTGGCCCAAAGGAGACAAAAAACTGACTCACGACCGTATCTATATGAGCGTGTCCTTTTTAGCTCACCTCTGTGAGGTGAGCTTCTCTCATGGTGTGTCGTCCGTCTTCCGTCGTCGTCCGTCGTCGTCGTCGTCCGTCGTCGTCGTTAACAGGGGTGGCACGTTTCTAAACCGCTTGGGTTACAAACTTGAAATTTGGTGTACAGGTACCCTATGGTAAAAACTATCTCTGGACCGAAACTTAGCGCCGCTGCTTGTACACTCTGGCCTGTAGGTGGCGCTTTGTGAAAACCTTCTTTTGGCCGTATCTCCTGAACGCTGGTATCTAGAACCACGAAACTTTTATGGTGGGTTCCTCTGATGAGACTACATCACATAAATCCCGGGTTTTTGATTTGACCTACTTTTCAAGGTCACAGAGGTCAAAGTTCAAAATTCACTGTTTGGTGGCACATTTCATGGCTATTTGACATAGAGTGTTGTGATTTGGTGTGAAGATATATATAGGCACCCTGCACAAGTGCACCAAATTTCAACCCGATCGGACTTCAAATATGGCCGCCAGGAAGCCATCTTGAAAAATGGGCTTTGACCCACATTTTAAAAATAGGAGTAGGTAGGATGTTTTAACCTTGTCAAACTATGTATCTAGGTACCATATAAATATATGGTAAATTTCAGTCAGTTTTGACGTCAAATATGGCCGCCAGGGAGCCATCTTGAAAAATGGACTTCGACCCTGCCAGGCGGCCATCTTGAAAAATTGACTTTGGCCATGTCTCACCGATAGTAAATGTTACGATGATTCAATGTTGTCTAAATATCTATGCAAGTATCCTGTACATTTGCTAAAATTTCAGTCCCAACGAACGTCACGTGTGGCCACCAGGTGGCCATCTTGAAAAATAGAATTTTTTACATCTGTGACCTAGACAGGAAAGTACTTCTTGGTGTGTTCAGCTTTATCTTATCTGTATACTGATCCTTCAACATTCACCATGAGAGTCACAGTTTCACACTTAACCATGGAGACTTATCACAGAGGTGAGCACAATGGCCCTGGCCATTTCATTTTGGACTCGCACTGTATTGCATTGTTTTGCAAAAGAGTTACACGGATCGATGGGACCTGCGAGGGGGTAACGGACAAATTGCCGGAATGACAGTGTTTCAGAATGGTGCATCATTACCCGCATGTGGAATAACATTATACAAGCCGCTTTATTTCCATTAAGGCTTCCCATCACCAGACTGGGCCGTCACGCAGTACCAAGGTCGATAAGTGCACGTGACTTTGTCGCGCCAAACCGCGAAATGACAGAATATTCGTTTTGGCAGAAAACACCTATAAACCCTGCGTGGAGGGGACGGAAACTTCTCACCGTACACTTATACAATTTTCGTCAATAAACAAGCAAGAATTCACTGTGTCGTACTCACATTTAAAGATTTTACAGGCAATTTTAGACCGAAATTTACCTAATGGAAGGCCTGTCGTGCCTACCTGCATTACCGGTATATGCCATTTTCGGCGCCACAAACGCCTGCAGAGCTTGAAATTCAGTTCAGGTATGTAGATAAGATGATAGAGATTGCATTTGGACAGGTCATTTCAAAATGACGCCTTTTTAAAACAATTGACGCTTTTTTGAAAACAGACGTACTAAAGTCTCTTATCTTTGGGTGGGCTCGGTTAGCCGCGATTGTTGTTGTAATCTCCACAAGTAAACCATTGTAAACGTTGACTTTAACTGCCCCGTGATATCACGCTGCAGCGCGACCACGATTCCCACCATGCTCAGCGAGCAGTTGTGCGGTTGCGCCACATTCGATCCACTTCCTCTTTTCACCAAGGATTTCACGGTAAAGCGTGAATCACGGTACCGCGTGACGGCCCAGTCTGATCACTGTAGGCCTGAAGGGTTCTTATTGTTTTTTATATTTCTAGCCAAAAGTGTGCTATCTTGTATGCGAGGGCTTAGACGCGGATCTGTTAGGGGTATTGCAGGCAAGGTCACTGAGTATCATTGGGGAGGACTCCCGGGAGATGCGAAGGTGGTGACGACACCTTCTACAGGGACTTCAAGAAACAAATCCTTACAACGGCCGATGTCCAGAAATGTACGTATTTATGCCAGGAAGTAGGCCTAGTATTTTCGCAACGGGACACCCTAATTCAAGATCCAAGATCCAAGACCCAATTTCAAGATCCAAGACCGCTTAGGCCAACGACGATTTTACCTATTGTTCGGGTACATACACTCAGACAATAGACGACTTCAACATAATTCCCTTTCCTACAAGAGTGCTTCCGAGTACGCGAAAGCCATCGCACCCGAAAATTTGTTGTCCACGATCCTGATGTTTGCTGAGGTGATGATGTTAAATGAGGCCCGGTAGGGTCGAAAGCTTGTCTCAGTATAACCAAGTTGATTTAAAAGACGGTGTTACCTATTTCATTTCTACGAGTTAAGGGAAAGAAATAAATAAAATTGACCCAAATCACTCCAAACGGCAATGGCAGCCAGGGCAGCCCACAGAAACAACATGTAAAACTGTGCCCCCCCCCCGCAAAAAATTTACTTTCTTCACTTAAGATTGATTTACTGCTAAGATATTTCTTTGCCTTCGTTTTAAGCATTCTGGATCTGCTCACGAAAAGAAGGAAGAGTATAGCCTACAGAATCTGAACAGACGTTAATGACTGTCCCTTAGTTGTTAACGAAGAAATTAAGTATTCTACATGTGGGATTACACCGCTTTCACAAAGTGTGCTGATTTCAGTTACCAATTAAACGGTTTCTCGATTTTGACCAATAATGCCATTATTGCCTAACTACATGTACTAAAAACAATTAAGAGCATGCTTGTCTGCTTCGGAGGCACCATGTTTCTATCTGTTGGTAATACATTTATGGGGTGTAAATCCCACCGTTCAAAAGTTAGCTGTACATCTTGTCCCATTTTCCTGTACAACGCTCAGTCATGTGGCAGTTCTTGGGTCCAATGATAAAGTCAGTGTCCTCAACTTCAAAGTCAATTTTTCAGCGTCTTGCATAAATCTCAAAGACCACCCACCCTAGTGTGACTCAGGAGCTCCCCTGAACACATTACGAGGGGGTGGCCTTTTACAGCAGCCGGTCCCCCATTTCCACCAAAAATGGGGTTTTGCCCCCTAAACGGGACGGTTTATGCTGTAATGACCTACTCTGCCACGTGGCCATTGTTTTTTTATTCATTTCACGCACGATCGTAATCGGTGAAGTGAGTTGTTCTGAATCACACTCGATTACTTGGTCAATCAATTTAAATTCCAGTTCAATCAGTTGCCAGGTTATAAGCATACATGTACACCAAAATCACAGTTGTAAGGTCACAGAGACCTGAATTTGCCACTGTGGTCTGGCTTCTCCACCAGCTATCAAATCAAAAGGTGTGTCCAGGACTTCGATTCGAAGATACTAACAGCCTGTTGTGTTGTCGGCAATGTCCGACCATCACCAACAAAGAACCTGGACCTCAGCAATGCCAGATCTCCGCGACCTTAGAACTGCAATTTTGGTGTCTTTCTGCTGCCACAACAACAGTCACTATGTTCTTCTCCTACTTTTCGACAACGAACAACCCAAGACGTTGCTCCCCCTCTTTGCTCCTCCGTATCTTGTCCTGCCAGCCGCGCTGAATGTGGTCGTACTCCTCGGAACTGAAGTCCTGAAAAAATGACACAGATGGGTAATAGTAGGGTCAAAGTGGCGAATTTTGCGCACGAGAAGCGGCGAATCTGACTGTCTGCGATATTTTCTCTACAATCTGCGATATTTAGCGTTCGTAGTGTTTCGCAAGGGCGAAATTCGTAGCCAGTTGCACGTTGGCGTCTCCCCAATCCGTAGGTATTCGTACCTTGTTGAACAATAGGGAGTTTTCGCAAAGCCCCGAAACGTCAACGCGAACGCCAAATCCATTGTTCGACGCTACGAAGACAGCACCGAGCAAAAGGATAGACGTTCGCGTCGGCGTTTCTGGGGCTTTGCGAAAACTATACTGTCGAAGCTTACCGCCAACGCGAGTTGTGAACTGGTCGCTGATTGGTCGAACACGCGTAGGCGTAGACGAAGTGAGTCGTGGGTGGTCGTAGATGCTCCTAGTTTCTTCGCACATTAATCGTAGCCAATCGCAGACTGTCGTAGATAGTCGAGGTTATTTTATTCTTCCATAACCAAGACCTACGATCCTGTACGAATGGGACCTGTCATTCGGAACTTCCGAAGGCAACTGCTCGGCAATTTCCGTAGACACTCGCATTTACCATCGGACACAATTCCAAGGCAGCCATTTTGAACGCGCAACGATTTCAATGCGTTTCTGGTGGTTTGGATGCGGTCGCCTCATCACACCCTGCGCATGAACGAAATAGGTCGCACAAAAACGTTGCGTTATTGATCAATAATTGGCAGATTCGGTGAGATATCGGTACGTTTATATATAATATGCCCCAACTTATCGAGCAAGTAGGGTTGAACATCTTAACGGGCCAAAATTCGGCGAAAATAGTCCCACGGCGGTCACGTGGGTTTGATGATAAACAATATGGCTGCCTTGGACTTGTGTCCGAGGTGAAATGCGCCGCCGAGTGGATAGATAAGCAGTTCGCCTCAGGTCGTTCCGAATGGGGAGCTGTCAGCGACTTGACCACTAGGTGTCACTACGGCCCAATTCAATGCATCTAGCGGACCCAGTCTTTATCGATCGAGCAGCAATCACGTAGATTTTCCTGTACATTGGTCCGCTAAGACTTTGCTGCCATCTGTTGGCAATATGCGCGGCTGACTGCTCCTATTGCTACGACCATGCACGACATGAGTGCGACTACATGTACATACGATATAACTTCCGACTAAAATTTTGTCGCGGGCAAATTTTGAAGTTTTTGAAAATTTTTCTGCGAGCGGTTGGTTTAATTGGCTTGTTGCCAACCTGGGAGCGAGGTTGGCTAGCAAGTGTCCTGATTGGTGCACGGCAACTCGAAGTGCGAGGAAAACACAGATCCTGGCGAAGTTCTACATGGGTTTGTGCGCACGAAGTATGAGGTAGTACAGACACATGGTAGGCCATGATGTGCGGTCTGCAATGTGGCGATGTCTTTACCTTGATGAAATTGTCTTTTGTGCTTTCTAAACGGTTCAGTTCCTCCTCTAGTATGGCAGTGAATGCACTCGTCCTGTCTTCTGCCAAAATGGTTTTGAAACCAGCATCTTCAAGCACCTGTAAAAAATCAAGGATATACGGAAGGATTTACTGGCTTAACATGTCGGTCCGTCCGTCTGTCCATCCTAAGATCAGTCGTCCATGAACACATGGGCAACTAATCTCGACTGCCTCAGACGCATACATAAGTTTAAAAGTTTAACGCAGGCCCGTATGCACCAAACGAAGATTACCTTGAACTCAGGTTGAGCCACAACTTTTCAATTGTTCAGGTTTGCCAGGGCATGATGTGACAATGGAAAAGTTGTGGCTCAACCTGAGTTCAAGATAATCTTCGTTTGGTGCATACGGCCCTAAAAGTTTAAAGTTGAGTGTTTAGTAGTATAGTCTGATATCAACAACCGTAGATGTTATCAGCCGACTTTACACTTTAAAGATAATGTACCATGACTTCATTGTTTACATTCAATGTTGGTTAACATGGATGTTTACATTATGTTATTTTGGACTTTTGGGACATGCCAACCCACCAAATTGAATACTTTCGGTATCAAAAGAATCTCTAGAGGGGCATGCCGCCAAAAAATTATTCATAAGACAAAGAAAAACTNTTGAGGTAACCATGATCGAGTAAGGACTGGTGGTGTATACTTGGTCACGGACCGTCAAAGGCATGAAACTGATCACAGGTTTCCAAAGCGTGAATGTGCACACACATTGAAATTGATCATAGTCGGCGTTGGTCGACTGGTCTCTGGGCGGGCCTATTGACAAACGCCGAACCCGGCTCTGCATATATTACAACCAGAAAATGGCGCATACTGGTCGCTAATAACACGAGAATACAGTATTTCTCATCGAAATTCCAAAGCCTCGGTCAAATAGGCCCAGTATGAATAGCGATTATTGTATTCGTGACCCTGAACTTGCCGCGTCACAACTGGTTGGTTATGAATGTGGTGTCAGACTGGCAATTGGAAAACCCTGAAATTGCTTGTAAGAAACCATCAATAATTCGGTTGCAGAAGCTTCAATTCTTTATTTCGAAATATCATTGTGTCTGGAAACAGTAGAGCTGTAAAATTCTCAGGTTCTCGATTGTGCGAAGGCGCTAATAAAAAACCTCATTTTTTGATCAAATTTCAATCTTTCACCAAAAAGTCACTAAACTGTATACCTCGGTCATTGCGGTGGAAAGGGTGCCGAAGCAGTTGTTATGAGTGTGTATAAAAAGAAAAAATGCGTTGTTCGAAAATGGAAAATATTTGAATATCCGCGTTCTAGGCCTAGTTAAGTTGATTACACATCTCTCCATACAACACTATGTCAATTCAAATGAATTTTCTGCTTTTCTAGCCTTTCTTGTAGCGAGTAGGCCTTGGACAACCGAAGAAATGTGACACGATGGTCATTCACGCAAGCAATGAATGCAGACCTGAGCACTAATGAAATTGATCGGACCACTATTCTCGCGTATGACGGGTTGATCAATAATTACCCTGAACCTGAATATTCAACGATTTTCCATTTGAACAAGTTTCGCGGGCCGACCGTTTATCGCATACTATACAGTATTAAAAGAAATATTGAATTTAGTCGCTGTCTATTTACTTTTGACTAAGGGTGTACGTGCGTGGGCCATGCGTGCGTACGTACATGGGCTATGCGTGCGTAAGTGCGTGGGCCATGCGTGCGTATGTTGCGTACGTGCGTGGGCCATGCGTGCGTACGTGCGTGGGCCATGCGTGCGTGTGTCTGTGTGTCCACTGTGTCACACCTTCATATCTTCTTCTTCAACAGCTACAGTTCTGGTAACATATTCTACCCCTAGGTTTGTCAAATTGGGCAATCCAACGAGCTAATCATTTTCAACATCTGATGCCTCCATCATGATGTAATGAACATATCAGAGGACTCCTGTCCGTAGGGCCCATGATCCGGAGGACCATGGCCCCTGGCGGACTTCGCCTGTCACAGCGGTACTTCACCCCGTTGTGGCACTGTACTGGGCATTTGTGATAATGTGTGTGACTTTAACTAGCCTAGTTTGAGGGTAAGAAACTGGTAATTTGGGATATGCTCTGCTAAGGACATTCTAAATAATTCTGAATATGAGGACTCTTGGACTGTCGTGTTTGTGGAGCAGAGTTAACTGGTATTTGAGATGTCCGAGATTTCATTGGATCATATCTTTGTGTTCAATCTAAGAGGATGGCTTCTCTTCTAAAAAGGGGAGGGTTTGTAGTGTTTGCGCCTTTGACCTTCTTGGCGCCCCATATATTTGTGTCACATTTAGTTCATCCTGTATCCGAGTGGGAGCTCTCAAAATACATACCAAAATGGCGGATGTCAAATCTTGTTGTCTTAATATTTCATCCAACTAACTCAGGCACATCGGCCACAATGTCGACCCCCTATCACACAGCACATTGACAACGACTTCATTGCTGGCCGTGGCGAGCTCTAGTTGAATAAGCACACGAGAACAGAAGACGAAATTCATCATTGATAATGGCCCGTCATTTTAGAGTGACAGAGCAGCCTGGGGGATGGGAACCACTTTGGTTTACTGGACCAGTCAGGAGTGAGACGCCCGCCTCCTAGTCCTAATCATATGTTTTATTCACGCCAGAGATCATCCCTTGGAATTTTCTCTTTTTAGTTGTTTTGCTTTTTCTTCTTTTTCTTTTTACATTTGCTTTTTCCTTTTCTTTTCCTCTCACATAATCCATTGA
Organism: Notospermus geniculatus; assembly: GCA_002633025.1. NCBI lineage: Eukaryota > Metazoa > Nemertea > Pilidiophora > Heteronemertea > Lineidae > Notospermus > Notospermus geniculatus. Next base: position 9,351 of record NMRB01003172.1, read on the forward strand.
CTATCGATGTATATTCAAAGCATTTGGGGTCAAAGCATGTCCCGAATGAAGAAGTTTGAATTATTTCACCGGCTTCGACTTTTTTGTACGAGTTTTTGAGACATTTTGGAGGACCCCTTTTGATTGGTCATATTGAATCACATGATCTCAGCGGCACACTATGCTTCAGTAAAAAATTGCCGCCATCCTTTTCCTCTCTTGAGAAGTTCGACGAGCTATGATACCATTACTAACCCTTCATCAGGAAAGGTACCATATTTCAACTCATTCGTTTTTGTGTAGCAACAGTTTCCAGCCAAATTGATAACTACGATCATTCAAATACGTAGATTCGAACAGTTCTTTTCTGTGTGGCAACAGTCTCAGGGCGTAATTGGTAACTTAGGCTGAATGGGTGAATGTCGTCCAGTCCTGATCCTACACACTGATCCCAAGCCCAAGCCCCTAACCCTAACCTCAACCCTGACCCTCAGCCCTTGTCACTGACCCCTCCCCTAATCCTAAACCTAGTCCTGACCCTAACCGTTAACGCTAACCATCCTAACTCCCTATCCTGGGTACACTGGTTTAGAGGACATTAACAGTTTGTGCGTAACTTAGATCATTCAAATATATAGGTTTCAACAGTCTTGTCGAGAATGCACTGACAGCAGATCGTCAACATCGTCACCATAATTAGCGCTGTGGTGTACAGTGTACTTAATCGCGTGTCCGATGCTCATAAACGAGGTTGCCTAAAGGTCAAAGGTTACGTCGGCCGCCACGACATAGAAAACGTCATGCATAGGCCTACAGTGGCGGCACAAACAGCGGCACAAAATATTATTGCCAACTCGAGCAACGAACGAGGTGTTTAGTGTGGCTGTTTGCTGCAAGCTACAAAACTCCAATGAATGACAAAATAGCACTTCACCGATTTTACAAAGCGTGAGCAAGAATGTACAGTCGTTATTCGCGAAGAGTGTTTTCTGTGGTGTCGTAGTATGAATGTCACTTTGGTTTCACTGATAGCCTGCTGGAGAAACCGTCGTGATCCTTTTGTTTTATTTTTCCAATAAACATCAGTTGATCGTGGTGGACACTTGCATTGCAAATTGATAATCGAGGGATTTGTAGTTAAAGGAGCTGAGCCCGGTATTGTCACTTTTTCTTAAAAGAGGGCGCTACTGTCGCGGTGCGAGCCACTCTCCAACCCCTGCAACAAACTACCTGTGGGCGAACGGACCCGATGAATTGCGTACATTTTGCCTGGATTTAATTGTAGTTCGTATTGCTGCTGCTAGGTGGTTCCCTCTACGTCGGCAGTCAAAATACAGGTGTAATGTATGAGAATGCCCCCCCCCCCATGACAATGCCCGCTTTAGTGTTCGGCGGACACTCAAATACAGAAAGACATGTTTATCAGTGCCTCCCTCATTGTCCCTCATTGCCGCTTATTCCGTCAATCTTTTGTTCGGGGGCATTGGCAAATGGGAGGCAGTGAAAAACATTACACAGGTTTGAGATCGCATACCGTGCTCTCTTAATGAAAATGTATAGCGAAACAAGACTCCTCATAGACATTTTGATGTGCTCATAACACTGATTGGTTGGCATGAGAATCCAACTCTGACATGTATTTCAAGTAAAATACACTACACGTCAACCTTTTAGCCCAAACCCGTAGGTTGTCAGTTGCGAGCTCCACCTGTAATAAGCGGTCACACTGATATGAGCCTAGCTGGCTGCCTATAGGATCCCTTAAACCGTTGGGCTGTTTGTAGTGTCCTAATTGTTTTTGGCACCATGCCACAACCTGAAGGCGAGGTTAGAGAGTAAACCTCACAAACGCTCTGATTGGGACATTGCTCTCAGTCTGGCCGATGTGGGCGAATACCGAAATCATTTGCGAAAGCATCCCGGGGTAGTGGTGTAGTCTTATGACGGCGCCAAAACACGTGGGGTTCCAGGATAATGTTGCCCGGTTAAATCATTGGTTATTAAGTTATCGAATGGAGGCTATGGCTACACGTAAAATAATGATTTCAAGGGTGGTAGCCTTAATTTTTGATGGGTTACTGATGGCATCACAGCGTGTTAAACTTCTCAAGTGATAAAAAGGACAGTGGCCATTTTTGATTCACTACCTGGACTTGTCAGCTAAGGCTTCGATATAGTATTAGGATAGCCTAGTTGGTGCCATTGACTACGTGTGGGTCGGACACAACGCCAATTTTGGTTCCCGATGCCACCGCCAGGGGAGGAGAGCCCTTGTGGTCGATGTGGAATTTATCTGTTCATGGTTTATCCAAAAAAATAGAATCACAGGCCAAAATGTTGCTCACCACGCCGCCTCTATTAAATAAATATCTTTGAAATACATTTTGGGTGGAGTTTACCTGTCTTTTGTGCCAGAAGGTACAGTACATGTAGTGAAATAATGTCCTCCCCGGCGAATCAGTATCCCGGGCGCCGAGTCTTCGGCGTGGCAAGTGCAGATTCCGAGTCCCGGTATTCCTGAATCCCGCGCGAAAAGAGACGACAGCGATGAGAATGCGACCTCTCCTGCTTCATCAGCATGGTAAGATTACTTGATCACACTTGCATTCGGATCTCAATATGCGTAGCAAATTACGCTAGCATTAATTAAGAAATAGGTTGCTCTTGACAGCGTCACGAAGCGAAAAACTTTGAATGCCTGGTGCGTGCCGTAGGCCTACTGACAGCCGTCGGGCTGGCCGTGGTGATCAGATGCTTATATTTACAATATTCTGCAAATACATTCAAAATAAGCAACTGACTACGGCATGTTATTCACCCTAGATCCGAATGCACTGCAAAAATCTTACACTTACTGTGGCATTTGGGAGCTACAACATCTTTTTCTGGCCCTTCCTCGGGCGAGGACGCCATTTTGCGCGGGATTTAGGAAGACACGGACTCGGAATCAGCACTTGCCACGCCGAAGACTCGGCGCTCAGGATACTGATTCGCCGGGGTGATGTCAGCCAAGTTCAAACTCCGACGCGCGACCATTGCTAATGACCGACGTACGAATGCCACTTCGACGTTGCAACCGGACGCACGATTTTGTCGCCGTCCTATCAGGACTGTGATTTGTCTTGCGATAACAACGTTTTGCCAAGTTAAAATGGAGGATGAATCGCTTGACGTTCTAAATATCCAGAGGAATCGGAACGAGTCATTGTTGGTTTAGGCCTCTGGGCGGCTTCAGATACATGTATGAGTAGGCCTATGTGTCGATTAGGCCTAAGTGTAACGTCGATAACAGTGGTTTGGTATATAATGATGGGATGTGGACACCCAAACCATTGAGAGGTACACCCCCACTTCTGGTAGCTCGACTTGAAAGTGCTAGCCTGAAGAAGACCATGGTTGGGGTCGAAAGTTTGCTAAGATTCTGGAAATTGACTTCCTGTTTATCATCATTTTGTGTGTCAATATTTGTGCTTTCTCTTTCTTTGGATTTGCACTACGCTCTGCTTCCTCAATGCCACGTCTGATATAAAACTTATGTTTTTACGGTCTTCATTGCAGTCTCATAAGCGCCTTCGTCGTGGAGCACAGGCTATTTTTGTCATTCCTGGAAAAAATATTTTACATATCCATTTTCACAGCGGTTTTCCACATTTGACGTCAGTTTGCTTCGCAGATTGGCCGCATTGCAGGAGCATAGCGTCCAGTCCTTTGTCATTGTGGTGTGGTACATCCATCGAGCCACGGATTTTCATGTTTTTATCTCGGTCAGAATGTGGCAGGTTTGATCCCCAGCTCGTGTGTGACTGTAGCTATGTCTCTTTACCTCAATTGACTCACCACTCCCAGGTGTTAAGGGGGTACCAACCTGGCAGACATGTTTTTTGTGAATGTCTCGTCATGTACGACTGGCAGCCGGACTGTAATACTTCCAAGGAAGAAGAGCTTGATATGGATCGCACAGGCCGATAGCTAGGGTGACTGTTGACTGGATTGTCGGCTGAAATTTTCGGATATTTTTTTCATAATTTAAATTACGATATGGAAGCTCCGATTGAAAATTTGACGTCACCAACGATGGACGAGCTCATACATGTCACGTGATTTCAACACATCGTCGCTCATTGGTGACGTCAGAAAAGCCCGGAATTCAGGGCGAATGTGATAGCGCGTACCTGGCCTCACATTCTCCCGCCCCAACGCCATGCGTGGAGGCCAGTGGAAGCAGGCTAATATCACCGCATCCCACCACACCTGCACGGATGGGGAGCGCGGTGGCATAATGGTTAGGGCTGTGGACTCGTGACCGGAAGGTCGTGGGTTCGATCCCCGGCCGTGCCATTCTGTAACTCTCAACTGGCCTGAAATGTCCATCGTGTGCGCTATATTGTGGCTGCTCTTTGGTTTCTACAGAAAGGTTTCTGAATCATAGGCTGGGGTAATAATGTGTGAAGCGCTTAGAGAGCGTAATACGCTATGAAGCGCTATATAAGAACTCACCATTATTATTATTATTATTATTTCCATCGCCGGTAGGGATCTTTGCCGCAATCCCGCCGGTGGCAATGCCCCAACACCTGATCGACTGCGGCGGTGTTGCTGCTCCTGTGCCTGCGGTCGGTCGGAGATGATTGCCGCAACCTCAGCGCAAGCCGGTCACCGGCGTGCCGCTGACCAAAATCCCAAAGTGCACCACTCGCTTTTTATCCATCACATCGGAGGTTATCGCTTAAGCCCCAGTCACATATCCACTCCGGGGCTCGTACGGCGAGTAAAAACAGACATTTTGGCTAATTTCTACAACGGTGCCCAGTTTGATCCAGTCTAATTTCCACTTATCCATTGAGGTGATTTCGGCATAATTCATCTTAGATCCGTGTTTCAGTCTCTAAAATCCACTGCAAGCCGCTGGGTGGGAAAAATCGTACGGCGCCCGGTGGATTTGTGACCTAGGGTTTAGGCTCACGTCGCCCACTTAGAAATAGAGATTTGCCCATTTCCAAACCTTGTCGGAGAAGCCTACTGGCCGCCCCTTAATGCCTGACATGACCGTCTCTCTAATAAGTCCCAAATTATCAATGTCGTACTGACTATAATGTTTGCCAGTGCTCCTGATAACGTCGTCTTTATTGCCAACTATAATGATTCGGTGGTATTGCGCTGATTTACAACCTCGAGGAAACGACACACCGATGAATTTCAAGCCATCTCTAATTTTCGGCTCCCGCACAGGTACCATTATCATTTTTTCTTTTGGATTCCAGAAACAACCAGCACCATCACACTTGATCCCAACGTTAAACATGTATTTATAAGGTCGTGTCATCCCACGCAGATACACTCTTAAAAAACACCTTTTTTCCTTATTATCAAAGTAAAACATCCCGCAACTAAAACTGTGCCCCTTATCAGTGAATCGAACATCGTATGACTCCCTTTCTGTCAGCAAACTAGCATTTGTCAATGTTATGTGTATTCCCTCAGGCGTATTCGATGACGCCACATCATAAACCACATTCCACCACGGAGGGGCACGTCTCTCATGAAATCGACAGCACTTGTGCGCCCTGTTTTCTGCAATCATTATGTATATCACACATTTCTGTTTTTTAGAAAATACCGGAACTTGAAGAGGATCTTCACCGTACAAGACGACTTTCCCATTAAACTTTTTCAACTTTGTATCAAACAAGTTAAATGTACCTTTGACGTTTGTCGATATGATAATATAATGTTTATAAACGCCTAAAACGCCGACTCTTGGTGTGTAAACCTTGTTTGTTTTTCTTACTTCGTAGGTTCTTCTCTTACGATTCAATTTGTACAAATCAAAAAAATGATACGGTGAACCACGCCGGCGATGGGCGAAAATAAATTCCCTCTGCGTTCTGCATCTGAAATAAAACTTTGATTGGCCGATGACCTCTGTGATAGGTGGGCTAAATTTTACTCTTGGTAAAACTCTGTAATGTATGCTGCGTCGATTCTACGTGAAATCAAATATTGTTGAGTGAATGGTGAAGAAAATTGACGGTGCGTCAGCTAGACTTAACAACACTATATCTATTCCAATCTTAACCTTCCCTACCGTTAGCGGGTATTGGTAAACAGAGAAATCAAGAAATGAAGAAATCGAGAACTCCCAAGATCGACCTATGTCTTTCTGCATGTATTCAGTGTGGGCAGTATGGGCAGATCCCAAGTTGAACCTATGCCTTTCTGCATGTATTCAGTATGGGCAGTTATTGCCGCAAATAAAGACAAGCATAGTAGGGACATCGTGCAGCACATCACCTGCATCAGAAAAACCTGGATTGATGATATGTTTTGTATCATGCAGCACAGACAGGACATGACCCCCCCCCCCCGGACATTCCGGACCACAAACGAGAGAATTGTGTCTAAGTTCCTTGTCTAAGGACCTTGGAGCTGTGAGCCTTGTGGCGCAGTGCAGGGTCCTGGCTTCGATCCTTCGCTCATTTGTGGTCAATAGTGGTAGTCCAAGTCAAAAGTTTGAGAGTCATAACCATAATTTACGCAGTCACACAACCATTCGCTCCAAAGACGTTCAGAAGTGAACCCACAACCCATGCACCACAACCCATGCACTACACCATACTGACAATAAAAAGAGTGTAAGAATCGAACTATGACATTACTAAACCAGCTACCACGAGGTGTCCTGAGGTTGATATTCAGCGTAAATCATGAAATGAAGGATAGCCTAGAATTCGACCGACAGCTCCTACGTCCTTGAGAAGTACTATGGGTCCCTTTTGAAAAGTTGTAGGGATAGGTCTTATCTCCCTATTCCCAAATTATGGTAGGTATAGCGTTAATTTTCAGCCCCTTCGGCAATAATCCCACTGCATGGTTGCTTACCGGAAGTGTCTCGAATTAGCCCTACAGCTCCTAAGTCCTTGAGAATTTACTATGGGTCCCTTTTGAAAAGTTGTAGGGATTGGTCTTGTCTCCTTATTCCCAAATTATAGGAGGTAAAGCGTTAATTTTCAGCCCTTTCGAGCAATGATCCTACTGCATGGCTGTTTACCGGAAGTGCCCAAGGCGTCAAAGTTGCCATGCGATGTCCCTAATATGCTTTTGTTTATTTGCAGAAATACCTGCCCATACACAAATGCGACCTGAATAGATGTAGGAAGGCATAGGTTTAACTAATCGATCTAGGGAGTTCTCGATTTCTTCATTTCTTGATTTCTCTGTTTACCAATACCAACCGTTAGCGAGCCACATGACGCTGGGTGATCTGTAGTCGACAGAAGAAAACTCTTAGTTCCCTAAGCAAGTTAGGCATTGGCCTACTGCTGCCCCCGTCGCTAAGAAAAGAATAGGAACTGTGTGATACGTTTGAACAAGTGCTGCCACTGTGAAATCTCTATCGTTTCTTTGTAAAAATAGAGACAATTGCCGGAGAAGGGTTCTAACTTGACAAAAAATGTCTCCAATGAAGCTTGTGAAGCTCGATCAGAATTTATAAAATATAAAGCAGGTGTGAAACGGGCACAGGAATAAGGTCATTAGAAGAATAACAGAGGATCAGTTTTGTCATGTACATGTAGTATTACAGTAGCGGTCGACTTCGTCAAATAGAATGGGAAAAGGACCGTACGAAGTTCATGGCCTGTATTTCTGTTACACCGGCCATAGTTTGGTTTCCCAACCCGCCGCCCTGCCGCCACTAGTCACTACAAAACTGTGGTAGGGGACGAGGAAACGGGTACCTCGTTCCCCCCTCAGTTCATAGACTATTCTGCACTAACGGGTATAAAATCTTTATCTGGATACGAGGTGTGTGCACAGGTTTTCCGCTGAAATGTGAATTACCTGGCTTTTCGATCGAAATACCAGGTTTTTTAGAATTACAAGGTTTTTCATCCGAAAACTAGGTAATTCGCCGAGAAATAGAAAAACATGATAATTCAAGTGAATTACCAGGCATTTCTAAAAAACACGGTATTTCCATGAAATTAGATTGAAAAACTGGGTTTTTCGCACAAAATGGGAAAAACCAATGTACAGTACATGTAGTAATCTACGCTGACGATACCAAGCTCTATATCGTCTGTGACTCCCGAACGGACTCTAGCACGGTAGGTCGCATTGAGGCCTGTATTGATGAGATCCGTCATTGTATGCGAGTGAATCTGCTTGCACTCAATGACGAGAAGACCGAAATTATCAGATTCTCATCAAGGACCAAGGATGTGGGTATGCGGGTTGTCGCGAGCGATGTTCGAGTTGGCGAGGTGTACATGTATGTCTCACCGTCAGCTACCGTCCGTGACCTGGGGGTGATGATTGACTCGGCTGGACTCATGGACGATCAGATCCAAATTGTGTGTAGCGGGGCTTCTCACTCACTGTGGCGTATAGGTAAAATCCGGCATTTGTTAGATCAAGCCAGCAATGAGAAATTGGTGCGTGGCTTCGTGACATCAAAGCTGGACTATTGCAACAGTTTATTTCATGGACTTCCTGACTATAAGATCAAAAAACTTCAGCATATTCAGAATGCCGCTGCTCGACTGGTTACCCGCAGGAAGCTGGAGCGTCATGCAAACATGACGCCCATTCTCAAAGAGCTCCATTGGCTCCCAGTCGAGATGCGGATTCGTTTCAAAATTCTAGGTATAATTTTCAAGTTGATACACCACAGTGAGTCCGCGCCTTGCTACCTCACTGACATCATCCAAGTTGAAACCCCTGCGTATCAGACTAGGAGTAGTACGGCAGTTAAGTTGGTCCCCTTTTCCTACAAGTCTCACGGAATGTCAACTAGTCAGCAGTACGGTGACCGGGCCCTTAGTGTGGCGGCACCGAAGTTGTGGAATAGTCTTCCTACTAGTCTCAGGTCGTTGACACGCTTTAGTCAATTCAGATCTCAATTGAAAACATACTTGTTTAAAAAGCACTATAAGTAAATCCTAGTCATTTAATTATTTATCAGTAAATCAAATGTACATTTTTATATAGATTTTTATAACAATGTTTTATGTGTAAAGACGGTTGAGACATTAGTGTAACGCCCAACGCAGAATATGTTTTTTTTGTAAAATATTATGTAGCCTGCGTTAAGGGTTAAATTGTAAAGTGACTCAAAATCTCGAATTTTTGACGCAAAAAATCTGACTAACTGCACACTGAATTGAGAAAATAAGGCTCGGGGCACCTCCTTATGACGGCTCCCTAGGGCCCCCGAGCATTGTTTTCCAATTTTTTTTGTGCAGTTAGTCAGATTTTTCGCGTCAAAAATTCGAGATTTCGAGTCACTTTACATAAACCTTAAATGGCAAAGAACATCGACAGATAGAAGAATCAAACTTGACAACCAATCAGAAGTCTGCATGCATCACCTACACGTACACCTCAACTACGACGCATAATAATTGAAGCCAAATGAAATATGGGCTCGCCGTTCCTAGTCATAATTGGCACAATTATGCGTCCTTCCCTGCTGGAAGCGCATGAATAGTGTCCTTCACAGGTGATTACAGAAGTCAGTGACGAAACATTCAATTTCCCACAAATCTACAAGCGACACATCAAGTTCTGAACTCGCCATGTCTGCTCCCTTGATACAGCATCGACCCTAGAATATCCGGTTACATGCGCTATATGTATTTCATCCACTTTGTTCACTGCTCAGGCCCAGGAGGCGAAGTTAGAACACAATTTGTTGAGAGCTATGTTTGGCTGCCTATCTCTCAGCTGTGATGCGAGTGGAGTGTGGGGAGTATCAGCAAAGGGTGGACAATGGTGGATTGAGCGTGAGTAGGAGTGATTGGAACGCTAATCAGGGCAAGATGGTTGCTCTCCTTTGGGACACTTCTTAACCTCCGAAGTTTGGAACACCATCTCACTCCTTGGAAGATAGGAACGTGAAGCTGTTACGTTCTGTTTTCACTACTATAAGTTTTGTAAATCCCGATAAGTTAATATCGTGCTCAAAACCTGTAAATTTCTGTTCTTTCCGCGGCGTTCGAAAAATGGATACAATAACTCACTGTTAACATTTGTTCTGAGATACTCGGCAATTTCTATTGTCCTATCCCTGACAGGAAGAATAAATGTATTCTGAGAGGGTTTGAAGTTAATGCGCCGCGAACTCCTAAACAGGCCTGGCTTCGGACATGGAGCGACTTCTAAAACACCGACGACTGTGTTTTGAATCGTAAGAACGAAAACAGCATTTTTATAATGAACTCTTGTCGGGGCTACAGAGCTTTTTGGAGGGCAAGGAAATTGCATTTTCCCCTTTTTTACCAGCGCGTACCTCGAATTTGAGTTCATACCGAAATAACGAAAATACAACGCACTACTGCTGTCCACAAAGGGGTCCTTCGATTGCACAAAAAGAATTAAGTCAGTCTCTAAGACAAATTGACAGACGAGCTTGAAGAAATTACGGAGCTCTGGACATAAACCATTCCAAACACGCGTTTGGTTAACAAGAATTGCATTAATGTTTTCGTTTTCCGATCTCAATATTAAATCATACACAGTTAATGCAAAGTATTCACGATTAACCTGGCAGCTAATGGACACCCTCTTATTCACTATAATTCTAAAAGTCATTACATACTGTGGCCTGACTCTCAAGCATATTTCACTCTGGGGAACACGAAAATCGCCAACTAACTTCCCAATGGCAAAATCTACCAACTCAAAACGAGGCCTGCTGTAGCGCTTAGGTCTGTTCATCACGATCATATAGGTTTCAAAAAATTCGTTTCTTACAACAATATCTTTCCTATAAAACGACGTGTTGTATGTCACTCTGAAGGCATCACCTCTGAGGCGGTACACCAGTAATCTAATGATTCTGGCAGGACCATCTCTTACAAACTTGATTGTTACCACAGACGAAATAGTTGGATTATAGCAGACTGCTCCCTGGTTTCTGACTATGGTTATCGGTGGTATAACAAGATAGCGCCGACTGAACTCGTATCTCACAGTTTTACTTTCCTGGAGGAAAACGTATTCTGCGGATCCAAAGCACCGAAATATTTTTGTTGAACGGATCTTCTCACAAAGGGGCATCGACCGAAGCCTCTTTCGTTGACTGCTGCTTGTGTACACTCACTGGCCATAAGTTTTGCAACATAGGTTTTTTTCTGGATTTGTCTCATGCCTTTTACTACTTTTACATCTATTTTCAAATATATATAGGGGGGCTTATCGCACAACATGCTGTTGCCCATACGGACTGAAAAACCTCACTGTTGATGAAAATATCAAGCCATGAAAGAAAAATATCAAAACATGAAAATGACAAAATCTTCATGTGATACTGGATCATTCTTTCCTTTTCACGATAATGAAGCCTGATGATGAGCAAGTATTTACAAGAAAGAAAAAAAAGAAAAATATCAACTGGGAACAAAGATATTTGATATTATCTTTTCTAGAGTTTCAGATTGTAAAGTTCCACTTGAAAAAGACCCCGGTTGGGGTCGAAAATTCGTGAATTCTGGAGATTGACTTCTTGTTTATTATGATATTATCGAAAATTATCAAAAACTGAAAAAAATGAGATTTTTCATGAGATTACGCTGCTGATGTAAAGCTGACATCCTATGTGTCCCACCATGCCAGTTTCATCCAATGAAAAGCCACTGTTATCAAGAAAATTTGACTTTTCTCCAAAAAACCTCGATTTTTGACAAAATTGGACATTATTTCATGTCAAATAACACGAAAATGATGCACAGTTTCAGCTTAATTTTTTTCGCAGTAGTGAATGAATTTCTGTTGTCTTCATTTTGTAAAAAATTTGGTAGTCTTGCACTTCAAAATGTTCGAGATCTCAAATCGGTGATATTCTGATATTTCCGTGAACTTTTCCTTAAACCTTTTCGAACCAACAGGCTTATTACACCTCAAAGTATCACATCCACAGTTGAAAATCAAAGACTGATGACTGACTAGCGAGAAATTAAGAAAAAAAAACTATATTGCAATACTTATGGCCAGTGAGTGTATATAGCAAGCCGTGTGTTCAATAGGAGCTGTCAGCGAGTTGACCACTAGGTGTCACTACGGCCCAATTCAATGCATCTAGCGGACCCAGTCATTATCAATCGAGCAGCAATCACGTAGACTTTCCTGTACATTGGTCAGCTAAGACTTTGCTGCCATCTGTTGGCAATATGCGCGGCTGACTGCTCCTATTAAAGAAGCCTGGTTTCATGTTCCGAAAGAAACGAGGATTCGGGTATTCAAATCTAGATTTTAGTTCCTACACTAACTTTCCCCTCCACGAAACCAAGTTTCAAAGTCGACAATGTACTTTTTGAACAACAAAAATTAAGGTGTGGTACATCAATAATACATGTAGGTTTTTAGAGCACCACCTTATTTCTTTCAAACGTAAGTGGGTTTCAGAAAAAGAATCTAAATTTCGACTTGGAAACCATATTTTAGAGAGCCCAGTCAACTTGCCCTATGATTGATCACTTCGATCTGAAATTCCACAAGAAGGAAGTTTGTTAGCCCAAGAGCAAGGTTATGAATGTACAGTGAAACCCCTCATGTGGACCATCCCTCTATGTGGACCACCCCTCTATGTGGATCGATTCTTGTCGGTCCCAAATAAATCCTTCACATTTTCCTTTAGATAAGTGGACCACCCCTCTACCTCGACCTGGACAACCAAAAGTAGGGTCCCAAAGTGCATGGTGACCCCTCTATGTGGACCAGAAGATTCAAAATCTAGGTATGCCCGTGGTCCATGGTTACACCAAACACATGGAAAAGCTAGATTTCACACCATAGGCTTTTTGTTGGTCCCAGGAATAAACAAATACAATTAACACCTTTGGTGTAAGCTAGACAAAAACTCAGTCAAGCTAATCAACATTGAATGACTCACTGGAGCGACTTGATAATCCCCCACAATTTGCCTCAGCAATTCAGACAAAGATTACTACGCGCATTATAATGTATGCTTATCGATGATTGACGTTGGAACTACTTTTTCTATAATAATTGGCATAGATGGTACAACTATACTAACTAGTACCGCACCAGCGACCGTAAACCGGCCACCGGCTCACCGTCTGCGGGCTCTAAAGAGTGAAATGTAGTGTAATAAAGTAACGGTGGCCACCGGTCACCGGCCACCGTCTCCTAATAGACGGTGTAAATCAGCCACCGGCCGCACCGTCCACAGGCCCGAATAACTGGCCCTCGATGCTCATAGCCACCGGCTCAACCAGCCAAAGGCTCCAATGTGGTTGATTTGTTATTTTATTACTACAACCGGCTCACCGGCTTGTTGACTCGTATTATCAACTTCTGATGATTGCGCGCGAAACTTTTCCTCTGGATTTCAACATCTTTTTATCTGTGATGACTTGAATGAGTTGTTGAAACGAAATTTCCTCATTCTGTGTGATTCGTCTTTTTTGCGTGAAGAGCGTGCAGAATCTGTTACCGGTACCAAATCAGGGGAGACCCCCGAACCCCCCCCCACCCC